>JBBBDQ010000927.1:6860000-7045000 GCA_037127315.1 Ascarosepion bandense | reverse complement strand
TCTACACGGATATTTAAAAAAAAAAAAAGAAAAAAAAGAAAGACATAAACGAAGTTAAATAAATGTAAATACATTCTAAGATATCAACCTTATTTTACCCACCATTACCCAAATAACAAGCTCACTATTAAGTATATATTTTGTCTATCTCTCCTTGTAAACTTCTTATATTTTATTATAATTGTTTCTGAAGGCTAAACATGATAAGACATGATCATAGTTTATCTTAACGGACGAGAAAGAAATAAGATGAAAGAAGATGGTTGAAAATGTCTTTGTACATAGGGCGCATGCGTTCATAGTACACCCTGAACGACATTTTAAGATGGTGAAATGGAATGATGTGATTTTATGAACGTACACTTGAACCAGTTATACTTACTGCATGTATATACAGTAGGCATAGATGAAGTACTCGTCTACGCCGGATAGGTTTTCAAGACTTAAACCTCTATGGGTTCTAATAACAGAAAATGATTACTTAGTTCTGCAAGTATTAGCTGAGGAAGCGCAGGTAGATTCAATCTATTGAAAACTCTCTATCACCCCCACACACATACATACATACATATATTGTTACGAGGAATGCATTTATATATAACTAGCAGTATAGCCCGGAGTTGCTCGGGTGTAATGAAAGCTTTAAAACTAATCCATGGTCCTGGAGCTCAGACTCTTTGGACGTTGACACAAAAGACTAAAAAGCAATAGTTGTTTCCAGTTAAAGCAAAACCGGAGACTGAAAGAAAAATGAATGGATGTAAGTCAAAGTTTGATTTCCTGGTATTGATATCAAATAGGTTTCTTCGTTGTAAACTGAAAGCTAAATAAGTCCTCTGAGTAAATGGTATCATGGCTGAGACTAAGAACTACAATCATACCTACTTAGAGCCAAACCCGAAGCAAAAACTAAAATAAAAGGGCTGAAAAAAATACAGACAGATAAACAGACACACACACAAACATCTTGCCTTTTATATATATATATATATATATTATCAATTTTCTGCACTATTGTAAGACCTGCAACCTTGAAACTTCTGAATATCGTTTCTTATGTCTATGAGTGTTTCTTATGTCTATGAGTGTATCAAATTTGATTAAAATCGGACCACTCCTTCTATTACCCGATTTTTTCGATTATCGATTTTCGATATTTATCGGGGGTACCTCGACACAAAACCTAGCTAAGAACACTCGCAGACGCTTATAGTACAACTCTGTAAATTTTAAAGAAAATCGGTTCAGCCGTTTCGGAGTCTACAGGTAACGGACACACACACAGAGAGGCAAAGTTCCATTTATAAATAAGTTTAGATAATAATAAAAATAATGCCTAAAAAGTTGTAGTCAGGGATTCTATTGAGTCCTACCTGTTATTACAAAAGGTTTTAATTCAGGAAGTAGCCGAAAAAATAAGGAAATTAGAAATAGAACGTTTGAAAGATGCCAGAATGTTCCAGTAAAATCTAGAGAATTCTAAAGGTTCTAGAAATATGTAAATTAGGTGTTAGCCCCTGTAAAAATAGGTTTAGGGCACGGAGCATTTAGTTGATAAAAGGATCTGCTGAACTTCATCAGCTCCGGTTTTGATTCAAGGATTTATATCCAGCCGAAAGTATCTCTCTAAGTAAAGTCGACGACAAACTAAAACTTGAAAGAGATGTTGAAAGGATTTGCTGTCATATCAATTCCGGTTATGATTCAAGGATTTATAATATCCAGCCGAAAGAATTTCATAGACAAATCCGACCAACTAAAACCTGAAAGTGAACCTCATGGAACTCTCTGGGTAAATACATATTTTCAATGACCAAGCCTATAATTATTCTTTATATACAAATTTATGGATTTCCAAAAGTATATCACTTCACTTCCTCGCCAACTTAACTGGGTAAAGATACCGATCTTACCTTCACCTTCTCTTCTCGTAACACTTGCCAGTCGTAAACTCTATGTTTTTTGTTTTGAATGCAACAAAAATTGTATGTTTGTAAATATTTTATTTGATGTGCTTTGTGAATTAAATATTTGTCTGTGATTTATCTCTGAGTTTTTGTCAATTATTTTTTCCTTTTGTTACACATAACACATAACAATATATATATATATATATATAGTATTAAATTGTAACGATGCTTAGTGCCGAACTTGCTGTTTTTTTTTAATAATGTACTGGTGCAAGCATTTTAGGCAAGTACATCTTTTTCTCATAAAGTGCTCGATATCCAGATAAGTATAGGCCGTCAGTAGATTTAATGTGGAGACGTTTACCACTTAGCTCAGCTGTGTTATTATACCAACTTTGAAGTTTCGTGAAAGCATTATTGTAACGTATTCATTCTTTACGGCTATTTGCTTCATCTACTACTGTTTCCTTTTTTTTTCTCGTTTTCTTAATTATATAAATGCACATGCAATGATGTCCAGTGAAGAAATACTATGAAAAACAAAACAAATATATTTTATGTCTATATTTCATTTTATCCCAATCAAGGAACAAAGCATTACGTTTCAATTTTTGAAGACCAAACTTTATTAGAAATCAAAAAGCAGATTTTCTCCATGGCTTTGGTAAAAACCTTTCCTTGTGCTTTAAGAAGGAGATATTTATATTGTTTAAATCTTTTGATGGATAATTAACATCATTACAGGAATGATCATGAATTTCTACTTAGGCAGTGGAAGGGTTAAACTGAAGCTCAAGAAAATATGTATTACCTCAATAATTCTCTCTTAATCATTTCACCTGAAGTAAGGCAATAAACCACTAAAAGGCAAGAGGTTGTAGAGTATGAAAAAAGATGAGAAAAAGAAAAACATTATTAAGGCGAGAGAACAATAAAAGAATAGGAATTAAAAAAAACAAACTACAACGACTGGCTTTACATATAAATTTATTGGAATGCAAGAAGGCGTAATAGAGTTTCAGTAGCGAGAAGGACGAGAAATATATAGATGTTAGCATAAACTGTATAGTGAAATCTTGGTATTGCAACTGTAAAATTTGTAGACTTGTCGCCCATATAGTACTGTGCTTAAATTTACTTAGTCAAGGTAGCACAATAAAAAGTTTCTCATCCTTCCATTAGACATCAAATCAATCATTCGACACAACAGGAAACTCATCAAACAGCAAACAGATATTCCTTGTCCGTTCTATTTGATAAAATATATTTAAATGAAGAACTGATGCGTAAATATTCTATATTTCCTCTTTACCTCTCACTCTCTCTCTTTCTCTCTCTCTCTCTATATATATCTGTGTATATATATATATATATATATACACACACACACAAACGCACACACACACACACACACACGCGGGCGTACACAGACACACACACACACACATATATATATATATAAATTACAAAAGGATTAATTCAAGGATGATCATTTCGATATGATATATATATATATATATATATATATATATATATATATATATGAAGTTCCTCAATTTAATTAAGAAACATTTACCTGATAATAACCCTCTAAGTAAAATTGTTAATAAATAAAAAATATCCTTAAATTAAACTATAGTTGTACAAATAATCTAGAAAAAAAATGATTAAAAATCGTAATAATAAAATATTAAATCAGCATGTAAGCTAAAGTAACTATAACTATCAAAATAATCAAAATAACAATAATGCTGTAATAATAACAACAACAACAACAACAATAATAATAATAATAATAATAATAATAATAATGTAAATATCGATATCCTAACAATTGACCATTAGACAATTGGTATCTAAAAAATTCTTTTGTGTACTAATGTCATACAACATCATATAAAGACCAAATTATTAAAAAGTTTACATTGGATCTACTAAGAACGATTTTAAACAGCGTTGGTATTTGCATTTAACTTCCTTAAAAAACTACATGTACCGAAACCAAACATTCCTTTCTGCTTATTTTTGGAAGATAAAGGATACAATCAAAAGCCGCAAAGTAAAATGGAAAAATTTGGAAAAATCAAGTATCTGTAAGTCGTTCTTTGTGCCTGGAAGAAAAGCTTAAGATTTTAAGGTTCTATAAAAATAAACAACTACTGAATCGTAGAAATAAATTGACGTCTTATATAAACATCTAATATATTTTTCTTTAAAAATTAATTTAGTATAATGTTATATTTATAACTTATTCTCCAATATAAAATAAAAATTCAATTTTATTTTACTAAAATAAATGACCCACGTAATACTTATTTAGTTTTCTAAACCCAAATCTTCAACTTTATAATTACCTCATTCCTATTTTTACTGAACAATATTGGCACACCTACAAGCATATTCTGCAACTACTAACCCTTCATTTTCTAAATAACCAAGAATTCATCTTATATGTTTAAATAAATCATTTTCACAATTTATTTTAGAATATCACCTCAAGAAGAACAGTATTGCTCTGAAACATGAAAATCATTGTGTAGTGATATAATGTTTTTATAAACCATTGTAATAAAAATTAAAATATTAAGCTCTACTTTGTATAGAGCACTCTTTATAAAAGTAAATGCTTGAACAGTGGGTTTTAATCTACTTATTCTTCCGCTTCCTTGCAATACATATATATATATATATATAGTTATAAATTAATTGTACATTGTGACACGGAAATTTCTATGTTTCATCAGGCAATGTTTGAGGTACAACCAGCATTAAACATTGCCTGATGAAAATAATCTATCTCGAAACATAGAAATTTCTGTGTCGCAATGTACAATTAATTCGTAACTATATTATTATATTAAACTCTATAGTATTTATTATATTGAGCACTGTTCATAATAAAATAGATACTGGGGCACTCAAAATAGTAAAAACCTCGAGTCCTCTTCATCTGGATTTATATATGCATATATAGTCACCCGAAGACAGATCTGTTTCGCTGTATCACAGCTTATCAGTACGGTCAGACATCCGATTGCTTTTTACTCAGGATTGAAACCCGACCGAATTGGCGTCAGTTGGAGATTCTACCTCTGAGGTATCGGCGCTCGGTAGAAGAAGGTAGACTTTGAGCGTGCGATATATCGTGTATTCATACGCCAGTAATGACAGTGTTCTAATTCATTACTGAATGAATGATGCTAGAGTAGCTACTGTTTTTTCAAAGTCTACCATTCTTCCAGAGTGCTTAATCAGGGTGTGAGAGAGTAATATATATATATATATATATATATATATATATATATATATATTGTTAAATATAACAGACAATTAATGTCTATTATGTTTAACAATTTAATTTCATGTGAAAATAAAGACAAAAATTCTCCAACATTTGGATATATTTTTTATTATGCTGGTTCTAAGGTTCTTTTTACTGTGTGTATGTATGAGTATAATTGTTTTATCGACTAAAATCTGTCTAATATTACATATATGATTATGTTTGTCTAAGAAATGTTGTTTAGTTGAACTATGATCAGATGGGTGGCAGGCGAGTTATGTGTGAGTGTTGTTATAGTAAAACCATTATATGTAGTGGGTTTATTTTTAGTACCAGAGATACAAACTCTGAACGGGCATGTAAATTGAAACACTACATTGGTTTTTTGTAGAGGATCTTAGAAAATTATGTGCTGCCACGATACGCTATATATATAAAGACGTTTAAACTAATGGATATATATTCCACACTTTAATATTTACTTTTTATAAAATGTGGTCAATATAGATGTAGAATATTTATAGATATATAGTTACTAATATTGCTATAATAATAGCATACTACAACGCAAAAGCTATCAACTTTCGGTGCTCAATTCACCATTATCAGGTAGTGAAAGTGGTTCAGTTACGGAGTCATATATATTTTGATAAAGAAATTTAAAATTAAAAATTAAAAAAGCCCACGATTTTAATTGAATGTATTGAAGTGTGGGGTCATAATAACTTAATGAATTGTGGGTGTAGCCCAGTGACATTAGAGTGTAGCAATGTATTGACAGGAGAAAAGAAAATGTCAGTTGTTTCCATTTAAATAAAGATGAAACAAATATGTAGCCACTATATTATTTTAGATAAGACGAGATTGAAATAAAAAAAAAGAAAATACTTGTCTTAAAGAGTTTTGTTAATATAAAAAAACATTATTTTAATGTAAGGAAATAGACGTAAGACTATAAAGTTAATTATTAAAGGCAGAATTACGCGGTTTTAGGGATAATTGGTAGTAAAGGTAAGCATATACAGCAATGTAACAGCTAATTAAGTTTCGGTTTAAGGCATATATAATTAACTAAAAGGGGTAGGATTATAGATTATAGCAAACAGTTATTTTTTTTTTTTTTAATCATTTCACCCCGAGCAAGGCAGAAACGCCACTGATGTGCAGGGGGTTACATAAATGTAAAAAGATTAATTAGAAAAGAATGAGGAGTACAAGCTAGTTATAAAGGAACAATAGAAAGCTGAGAAAGCAGGTGCAATGACAGATACATAGGCGGAGAGAAAGTGAAGGTTATACAGGGGAGGGGAGAGAGCTAGAGTCTAGTGGTTAGTAGATGAGTATTAACTTTGCATTTAAATTTCTGGAGGTTGTAGCCGTCAGGAAAGCAAGAATACGGGAGCGAGTTCCACAGGCAGGAAGTGCGAGAGAGGAAGCTGCAGGAGTAGAATTGTCGTCTGCATTTGGCTAACTTGACTGTGAATGGGTGGGACCCAGTTAGGAGGCATCAGTGACTTAAGCTCATCCGAGCAGAAGCCATGAAAGTATTTGTAGAAGAGACAAAGGGAGGCCACATTTCGACGATGGGGAAATGGCTGCAGTCGAGTCGCCAGATCAGTACCTATCACATTACAGACTCTCCTTTGGAGCTTGTCAAGAAAACTGAGGAGAACGGCAGGGGCACCTGACCATAAATGGCAGCAGTACTCCATGCACGGACGGATGGTTGACTTGTATATATGCAGGATGGATTTAGGTGGAAAAAACATCCTGGATCGACATAGTGATCCAATCTTCTTAGCAGTAGATTTTGCTATGGATTTAATATAGTGGTTCCATTTGAGGTCTGAGGACAGGGTAAGTCCGAGGAGGCGTAGTGTATTACTCTCCGGGAGAATCATCTGGTCCATGCTTATGGGAGGCAGAAGAGGTTGCCTGGAATGGTTGACAGACAACAGCTTGGTCTTAGAGGAATTGAAGTTGACAAGCCACTTCTTGCCCCAGTTCACCACAGAGTGTAGATCCCGGTCAAGGTCAGCAGCGAGATTATGTCTGTCCGTCACGACAGGTTTCTTACTGGAGCGGGAGTATATTGTAGTGTCATCTGCGTAGATGCCTACTTGGGACTTGATCTCATCTGGGAGGTCGTTGATGAAAATAAGGAAGAGCGTCGGGCCCAGGATAGAGCCCTGTGGGACACCAGCATTCGTGCTGTAGGACGAAGAGGCACGCCCATTCAGAACAACCTTCATTTTGCGGTTATTTAAGAAAGATTGGATTAGGTCAAGCAGGCGACCGGTAATACCATAACCGCGTAGTTTGCATAGGAGGCCAGGGTGCCAAACCCTGTCAAAAGCCTTGGAGATGTCCAGAGCAACCACGCGAGCCTCGTCAGACTCATCAAGGGCCTGGAGCATGTACTCCGTTACAGTTGTTAGCAGGTCGGCTGTGGACCTGTCAAAGCGGAATCCATATTGCCTGTCGGAGAACAGTTTGTGGGCGGTGAGATGATGAACTATTTCAGCATTGATTATAGCCTCAAATACTTTCCCGAATATCGGTAGAAGACTGATAGGGCGATAGTTGGATGGGTCCGAGGGTTCACCACAATTCTTAAAGACAGGAACGACTGAGGAGAATTTCCAGCATGCAGGAAAGCAGGAAGCAGAAAGGCAGTAGTTAAACAGTTTAGAGAGGACAGGGGAAAGTTAAGGGGCACACCTCTTAAGGACTATCACCGGGATTCCATCGTCTCCACACGCCTTATGGGGGTCGAGTTTTGAAATTACTCGGGATACTACTGTCGGGGTAATATATACGTAGTGCAGTTTGGCCTCAGTTCTAATAGGGAAGTCGGATGGGTGTACTCCAAACGAGTCGAATGTGGAGTTGGATGAGAATCTGCGGGCAAAGCACTCAGCTTTGTCCGCAGATGACGTGAGAACCTCAAATCCATGGATTAAAGGAGGTATTGAGGATTTCCTATTGTTGAGCACTCGTTTGCAAATCCTGCAATAGTTCTTGGAGCCGAACTTGCGGTCAGCTATGTGCTGTCGCATTCTCTCAACTGTTTGGCAACTGTTTGGCGTCATTTAGGGTTCTCTTGCACTCACTGCAAGCAGATGTGAACAGGCGCCTATTGTGATCAGTTGGCTGTCTCCGGAATAGACGGAAGTAATGTTTCCTGTGGGCAATGGCGGCTGAGCAGGCCGGAGAGAACCACGGAGAGGAATGAGGTTTTAAGCAATACTTCCTGGTGGGTATGAAGACATCAATGCCAGCTTTCACCCATGACGAGACCTCAGAGGCACAGTCATCAACTGATAGGTCAAACACTTTTCCCCAAGGGACGTTGCAGAGGAAATCGTGAAAGGCATCCCAGTCAGCTTTTTGGTAGAGGTAGGAGGTTCTATAAGTAAGGGGCTCCTGGGGGGAGTGAGATTGGAAAGAAATACTGAGGGAGACTACAGCGTGGTCGGAGTTGCCGAGAGGGCAAAGCTGCGAGACTTGACAGGCGTCAGGCGCAGAGGTGAAACATATATCTAGCAGTGAGGAATGACCCGAGGGAGTGCTTGGGAAGCGAGCAGTTTGAGATACTTTTAGATATATATAAGTGTGTGAATTATCTTGTGGCGGCAATAAGTAGTAATTTCATGACGTTGGTTTAATAAGATATTTTTAGGAATTCAATGATATGAATTTTTCTTTTAAGCAAAGAAAACATTTTTCTTTTAACGATTGACATTTTCTAGCGTTTGTTAATGACTTTCAGTTTACCGTAAGTTTTTTATTTTCATTTTTCAACTATCAATAGTATTTAGAAAGTGAAGTTGAGTTCTTATAGATTTTATTATTAAAGAATAGCTTATGCCGATACAATAGCGACTTGAAAGTGCTTTTAGTACTTCCAATATAATGTTTAATAAGAGTCTAATTTTCCGTAGTGGAAATGGTAGCTTCGTAGACAATAGAATCTGTAAGGCATCAATTTTGCAGCGGAGATTCGTTTGGCTGACAACAATTGTAAGTAATAGTATTATTGTCGTTATTTATAATACGATGATCTTGATTGCTAAACTTGTTAAATTGTTTTAGGATCTTATTGTGACGTTTTTTTTTTCTTATCATTTCAAGATAATAAGTGAAATTATAATTAAGTTTCAGTGTATTCTTATTAAAAGTTTTGCTAGGGAAGTTATTAGTTGGGAACTGTTTCGGGACTACGCTAAGGAATTTATTGCTAACCATTTTGTTAAATAGTGATGTGCACCAAATAATTTTTTATATTTCTATTATGTCTATTGTTATTATTTTTTTGTTGATAGTATTTTTTTTTTTTTTTTTTTTTTTTTGCTTATAGTATTTAATGTCATTGCATTTATAACCGATGTTTTTTAGAACGGCATTGTAATATTGACTGTGTTTATAAAAAAATGTCTTCACTTGTGGAACTGTTATTTATTCTATGTTTAACGGACTAGGGTATGTGTTTAATAATAATAATAATAATAATAATAATACACACACACACACACATACATATATATATATATATATATATATATATATATATATATATATACGGCGAAACAGATCTGTCTGCGGATAACAATATTTACGCTCTCACACTCTGATCGAGCACTCTGGAAAAATAGTAGACTTTGATAAACAGTAGCTACTCTGGCATGTACGCATCGCTCATTCAGGGAAATGAATTAGAGCTCTCTAGCTATTGGGCGCGTATAATGATATGCGCTAAAAGGTCTGCCTACTTCCACCGAACGCCCAGGGGTAGAGTCGCCGACTGACGCCATTTCGGTCGGGTTTCAATCCTGGGTAAAAAAGCATTCGGAGTCTAACCGTACTGATGAGCTGTGATACGGCGAAACAGATCTATCTGCGGATGACAATATATATATATATATATATATATATATATATATATATATATATATGATTAATATATTATTTTTCTCGTGTATATCATATTAATTTATTAAAATAGTTTCCAAATACTTGTAAAAAGCTTTTAAATGCACGTAAAATAACATGATTTTATTATTTACCCATGAAATAACGGTTTCATGAATTTTGATACGATTTTTCAAGCATCCTTGAATAACAAACAAAAGATAATAGCGTGTTCAAAGATAAGAAACGCCCATTTTGACAATCGCACGACAATCCATGAAATTCTTTTACTAAGTATTTAATCAAAAACATTTGCGCGTGTATAATGATAATATACACGCTAAAAAGTCAGCCCTTTTCTACCGAGCGCCCGTAGCTCAGAGGAAAAATCGCCGACTGACGCCAATTCGGTCGGGTTTCAATCCGGGGTTAAAAGCAACCGGCTGTCTAACCATACTGATGAGCTGTGATACAGCGAAACAGATCTGTCTGCGGATTACTCTATATATATATCTTTATTTATATAATTAAAACGTTATTGGGGACAGTAAAAATTAGATCAGTAAACAGTTCTATAAAAAATCCTCAATGCTTATTTAAAGGAAAATAAGATAAAATGTATAACAATCAGAACTTTTAATTATTAACATTAGAAATATCGACGAATTACACTACTACTGTTTCAACCTTTTTGTATCCTCAGGCGTTATAGATAAACTGGTTATTATTAGATTATCAGTTTATCTGTAAGTCCTGAAGATACTGAAAAGTTAAAATCATGGCGCAATCGGCTGATCTTCCTAACACACACACACACACACACACACACACACACATATATATATATATATATATATATATATATATATATATCGATAGATCAATGATTTCGTCAAGAATCTTTTCGCAGTCGGCATGATTCTGTTCAGCTAAGTGACAAACTTCTCCACATTAATCCCATCCTTATCTCGATATCGAGCACTTTAAGGCTTGCCAAGTATCTTTTTTATCAGTAAACCACTGAAAAAACAACAATCTTGGCACGAAGCATTAACGCATATATACAATTTTAACTCTTTATATAGAGAGAGCTGATGGTAATAACACAGTGTTTGATGTACAATAACGAAATTAAAATTTATGCTAATAATAAATGTACAATTTGTTCAAGACTGTTAGTATAATCTTCTCCATTATAATAAAGACCATTGTGTGTATATATATATATAGCTCATTCGGTAACGAATTAGAGCAATCTGGCTATTGGGCATGTATAATGATAGTATACACGCTAAAAAGTCTGCCTTCTTCTACCGAACTCCCATAGCCCAGAGGTAGAATTGCCGACTGACGCTAATTCGGTCGGGTTTCAATCCTGGGTAAAAAAAAAAAGCAACCGGAGTCTAACCGTACTGATGAGCTGTGATACAGCGAAACAGATCTGTCTGCGGATGACTATTTACGCTCTCACACCCTGATTGAGCACTCTGGAAGAATGGTAGACTTTGAAAAACAGTAGCTACTCTGGCTTGTACGCATCGCTCATTCCGTAATGAATTAGAGCACTCTGGCTATTGGGAATGTATAATGATAATATACACGCTAAAAAGTCTACCTTCTTCTACCGAACGCCCATAGCCCAGAGGTAGAATTGCCGACAGACGCTAATTCGGTCGGGTTTCAATCCTGGGTAAAAAAAAAGCAATCGGAGTTTAACCGTACTGATGAGCTGTGATACAGCGAAACAGATCTGTCTGCGGATGACTATATATATATATAAGTGTGTGTGTGTTTTTTCTTCTGAGAAAGAGCCAACAGCAAGGCAGCGTCGGCTCAGTTCATTGTTTTTACTACCAGTTATTAAACTTTACTACCATTTATGAAAGCTCTTAACGTGGATTTTCTCTTTAACAATGTTTTATTGTTTTATTTTTTGCAATAATTATGTTGTCGAGTAGTGGAGAATATTTGTGTGTGCATATATATATATAATCCTCTCAAATATTTTGCCGTCGTTTTTACGGCAGGTGTACATATATATATATATATATATATATATATATATATATATATATATATATATATATATACAATTTGTTTACTTCTTTATAACGAGAGAGTTAGGCGGAGATATATGTATTTAAAAAGTTCAGCTTAGTCAGACGCTAGAGTTCCCAAAAAGGATCAATGTCACTACAATGGCCTTGTTAACTTTCTATGGGAATAAAAGATGACGTCATGCGGGGAAGTGGGTCGTGCTTTTTATTGTCGAAGCCCAGGTGTTTTGCTGACGAGGTAAGATGAATCTTGTCGCTAAAAGATGTCTTTGTTTAGTTTTTCACTCGGTTTGTTTTCGTTAATCGAAGACCCTTTGTTTTGTAATGGGATCGGCACTTTTGGGGCTTAAAAAGGAAGCCCTGATAGAGAGCGAGGCGTGAAATATGGAGGAATGAGACGGATGTACAAGGTAAGATGAGAACAAATACAAAGTGACAAGGTTTAGAGAGGGGGAAGAATGGCATGAAGCGGTAAGTTAAAGAAGTTGAGAAGTATGTTAATGAGACTGAATAACAATAATAATAATACAGGACTTCGCCCGAGAGCAAATAAAACATGTAGAACATGATTCTTAATGTGTAACTCTCAAACTTACAACCATCACCAACACACCAAATCAAGACTGAAAGAATGTGATTAGAACATCGTGTTGTTACTAAGTTATGTACAAATTCACACAAAATACACAAAAGCCTCAGATAGCCGGTCGAGTGTTTATCAACAGTCTGAAGTTTGAAATGGTCGAACATCATATGTTACGGTGATGGAATAAACTTTCAGCGTCACGAAACTAAAATGATCTCTTTTTTTTACAGGGATGTTCACACTGTACAAGGCCCAAGAGCCACTAGAGGCACAATACTTGGATATATGGGGAAGATAACTGTTAACCCTAGACTTGAATAGGTTAAGATTGTAATGATCGCGGAAGCATCCTCTTTGATGTCGGTTCCACAAAGCAAAGGTTCACAGGAAGAAGCTGCTCAGATGATGGTTTTCTAAGCGGAGTATATATGTGGCACAAGGCCGAAAGTATAGAGGACTATTAAGTCGTAATTGATCTTACAAGACAAGCTTGATAAACATTACACCACGTCTAAGTGCCAAAAGCTGTTCGAGTGGACCTTACGGTTAAAAATACGTATTTTTTTAATCATATCGCCCCAAGCAAGGCATTTTACTGCCACTGGTGCGCAGGGGGTTACATAGGAGGAAAGTTATAAGAAAGAGTGACAGGTTATAGGTATGTCAGAAAATGGGTAAGAGAAGGATGAAAATACCGATGAGAGTGGAGTGGACGTAGAAAGGAGCATGAGAGAGAGTATTATTTTGGTGATTTTAAGTAGGTTTCTCATTTTTATGATTTTGTTAAGTAGGTCTGAATTGTTTGTAATTTCTGTAAATAGTTCTGAATTGTTCCTGTTGTATGTTGTGACATATGTTAGAATTAATCGATGTTGCGTCTCTTTGTGTTTCGTAGTTAGTCTAAAGTTATATTTACTGCCAGTTCAAAAATGATTGCAACTTTAAAGCAATTTTCTAATAGCATTGATTATATTTTCGCCACGAGTAATACATGATTTCTGTGCTATTAACTCTATTGTCCCAGGAAGTCATCCTTTTAAATCGTTTAAAGTAAAAAAAGAAAAAACAAAACAACAAATATTGAAAGAAAACTAACACAAATAAAAATTACTTAAAAATCAATCTTCTTGCCTGATATGGACATTATACTAATGAGATATTCCGTTGTTATAGTAGTACTAGGTATGTGTACTTGGTGGTGTTGATTATTACTTCTTGCTTTCATAACAACGGCTTACCTCATTATTAAGTAAGGAAGATAAGGATGATTAACCAATAAATATAAAATGTTTCACGAATGTTTTATATTACAAAACTATTTATTTATTTATTTTCCTGTTTATAAACGTTGTGGAGAAGCCTGGTTTCAACACGCTGTAACCCCGCCACTACCAGTTCCATCCTGTTCTACTTTGTGACCGTTGCTTCTTTTTTTTTTTTTTTTTTTTTTTTTAGAGTTTCGTGTTCATCTAGGCGGATTTTTCGGAGGCATTTGTCGACCACTATAGTGCAAACCCTAGGGGATGGAGGGATGGATTTTAGGCAGCTTTCTGGGTGGCGGCTATTGAAATGAAGATATTGTTGACTGGCTGTAGGTTTGTGGTAGATATCTGTGATTGCGTGGTTGTTTCTTTTTCTAATGAGCATGTCTAAAATGGTAATTCATGAAAACTATTTTCTTCGGTGAATTTGATTTTTGGATGTAAGTTCTAGAGTATAATGTGAAATCAGTTAATATCGCCCCATGAGGATTTCTAGAAATTGAAACAATCATCTACGTATCTTTTCCAAGATTTTATAATATATATATATATATATATAGGTAAAGATAACTCAAGGTTTTACGATTTTGAGTTCTCTGGCATTTACTTTTTTATAAAAAAGTGCTCAATACAATAAATATTGTAGAGCATAATAATTAAAGAAACATTGCGACACGGAAATTTCACTGTTTCGAGATTTGTATCTCGTCATGTGGACATTGCAAAATGTTCACCTTAGAATATGGATAAAAAAACAAGTTTATACAAATTAACATGCATATACCCAATAATTCGATTAAGGAAAAATAAGTAAATTGGCATATATATATATATATATATATATATATATATATATATATATATATATATATTAGTAACTAAAAAGATATTAGAAAGATGGGATAATGATAGTAGGAAGTAAATTAGAATAAAAAAATAAAAATATTATTTAAAAATTCAAGGTTTGAAAAAAACTAAAATTAAATACACACTAATAGAATGAGTAAATTTACTCAAAAGCCCCTTTAAGTTTTAATAAAAATATAAAAAGTTTTTTTTTTTCATCTTTTTCCTGGTTTCTATGAGAAGAGGTCAAGATATAAAGAAAGCAGACAGGACATTTTTGATACAAGAATGGATACATCAAATGTAATAGGACATAGTGAGAAACAATAAAAATAAAATTTTTAAAAAAATTAGATTAAAAGTAAGTTGACACTTTGAGCGTTAGGGAGGGAAAAAAGGAAAAAAGAAAGTATGTAGTCCCTAAAAAATAGAAATTAGAAATTGCTGCCCAAATTTCAAAGTGAATCTTTATTCTGATTAGTTAAAATGAACACACACATATAAATTCTATATCTTCCCACATACATAAATAGCAAAGCGATTATTTTTTGATTTAAATATAGATCATTTTCACAAACAACATCCAACATTGCCTGATGACGAGATAGAAATATCAAACCATTGAAATTTTCGTATCGTAATTTACATTTAATTTTTAATTATATATATATATATATATATATATATATATATATATATATATATATATGTACCACACGCTAAAAGTTTGCCTCCTTCTACTGAGCTCAGAGGTAGAATCGCCGACTGACATCAGTTCGGTCGGGTTTCAGTCATGGGTAAAAAAAACAATCGGATGTCTATATATATATGTGTGTGCGTGTGTATGTGTGTGTGTGTGTGTGTGTGTGTGTGTGTGTGTGTGTGTGTGTGCGTGCACCTATATAGAAATTACTGGTACCTCAGTTTATGAAGAATTTAAAATATTATCGTTGTGTTGTGTTTTCCTTTCAGATTTATAAGTGTCAGGATGAGGTTTACATAAAATGTATATACAAGAAGTTTGCAATGCATATTTAAATACGTACAACAATACATGCATATATATATATATATGTATATATTTGTTTTTGTTTTTCTTTAATCCGAAGTAGAAGAGTAGGAAGGTTAATTCCAAGAACCTGATCCTAATTAATATTTAAAAAGTTTTAACATTAAAAAGTGATGCAGGCAAAGAGCTCAATGTATTAAGAATACAGAGCCAAAATAAATTAGAGAAAATTTTCAAAATTCAAAGGTGTCGGATGTACATTTCGACATAGGATCTCTAATAGAGATTCTATGTCACGTCAGCGACATTGTTTTGTTCCAAATGGCGAAAGCCCTGGGGTAAAGTGTGGAAGGGGCCAGGTTAGCAACGGTCACAAAGTAGAACAGGACAGAGCTTTTAGTGGCGGGGTTACAGGGTGTTGAAACGGTATATTTAGGAAGGGGAGGAATAGATTTAAATGTAAATTTTTTTAATTAAGTTTATACATTACAGGACGTCATGAATTTAAAGTTATTAAAGAAATATATATATATATATACACACACACACACACACACATATATATATATATATATAGGGGTTGGATAAAGGAGTTCATATTTTATAAAGATAGACAACTAAAGGAGTTAATCTACTTTTTTAAGGTTAAGATTTTAAGCTGTTTGAAGAGGTGTATTTAGGCGGGAAGGAATGGGTTTCAATATAAGATATTAAAATTTTTCATTTAAGTTTATTTAATTAAACCTTTTACGTAGAAGCAAGCTAAATGCCAATTACAGGAAGTTATCAGTTTAAAAATTATTAGAGAAAAAAAAAATATATATATACATATATGTGTTAACCAAGGAAAAAGGGGTTTAGTAAAAGATTCCATATTTTCTAAAGATAGGCAATTAAAGGAGGTTGGGATAGGAAGGTAGGGGGGTAAAAGACTTTTTAAGGTTAACGTTAAGGTAAAATTAAGATTAAAACTTAAATTGAATCCTTTTAATTTATATTCTAACATCTAGTCAACAGGGATTTAAATTCTAAATTTAAGTATTCAAAAAATTTGCCTTGTGGCGGCATTTACTGATAAATTCCCTCCTAAGATTCAGTAGCCGGTGTTGGTGGGGGTATTTTAATATTGTATTTTTTTCCAGTAAACATAGACAGCACTTATCACGAAAATTCCTCGGAATACGGGCTGAACCCATCAGTTTTCAGCTAATTTCAGAATCCAGCCCTTCCTCTTTCATTTTCCAGAATGCCCGCGAAAGGGCTGTCTGGTGCCTCTGACCGGGGTTCGAAAAAGAATACCTGTGGTTATACAGTCTTTGTTTGAAAGGACCGGCGGACATACTGATATAGGTCCGGAAGTCGTTTTTTTTGTTTGGTGGAGAAATACGGGCTTCATAAATCACCTGGGTGGATTTGCATTTTCCCTCCACCGGGCAGGCGTCCACAGAATTACAGCTGCATTCGTTTAGAATTCCGGACCTAGATTCAGCATTGCGCAAGTTCACCAGAATACTCCTATTATGGGAACTAATAAGGCTGTGCATATTCGGGGTGCAAGAATAACTAATTTTAAGGGTGTACCTATTCCGTAGAGGGTTACTGTTATTAAAATTTTTGTCTGTTAACTTGAGAAAATATTTACCAATATTGATGTTAGTTAGTTTACAATAAGGGGGTGTTAAATCAAATTATCTTTCTTTTCCTACAGTTTCCTTTATTTTTTATTTTTGGATGATTCGGAGTCTATTGTAGGTTTATTATATGTTAACTTATTCTTATATCCGCTCTATCCTGTTCTACTTTGTGACCGTTGTTAACCTGGCCCCTTCCACACTTTACCCTAGGGCCTTCGCCATTTGGAACAAAACAATGTCGCTGACGTGACGTAGAATCTCTATTAGAGATCCTATGTCGAAATGTACATCCGACACCTTTGAATTTTGAAAATTTTCTATAATTTATCTATCTATCTATCTATCTATCTATCTATCTATCTATATATATATATATATATATAGAGAGAGAGAGAGAGAGAGAGATTTCATAAGAAATTTATAAACAGGAAAATTGCTATTTTATGTATCAGTAACGAATATTAATATATTACTATTTTTTTCCATAAAAAGTGAATTTGAATTCCATAAAAATTGAATTGACGATTTCACTTGCGTCATATATATACATGTTATTTAAAACTCAAGAGAGAGATTATTGTTGCAATCAAACATCGACGTGCCCGACAGAAGAAATTTAATTACGAAGTGAAAGGATTCAAATAGAGTTCAAGCAAAACATGTAACACCCCAATAATTTTCTTTTAATCATTTCATCCGAAGCAAGGCAATAAAGCCACTAAGACTTAAAAGGTATGAAAAAGATGAGAAAAATAGAAATAGTATTAAGGAGAACAATAAACGAACAGGAATTACTGAGAAAAAATATAACCACTGGCATTACTTATAAATTTTTGAAGACCAAATTTATTTATTTATTTGTTTTTAATAATCATATCACCCTAAGCAAGGCATTTTACTGCCACTGTTGTGCAGGGGGTTACATAGAAGGAAAGTTATGAGAAAGAATGACAGTTATAAGTGTGTTAGGAAGTGGGTAAGAGAAGGATGAGAATACTGCTGAGAGTGGAGTGGACGGAGAAAGGAGAACAAGAGAGAGGATGCAGGTTAGTGAGATAGGAGAGGACTATTGACTTTACAGTTAAATTTTTGGAGATTGTAGCTGTTTGGGAAGCAAGTAAACGGAAGGGAATTCCACAGACGGGAAGTGCGAGAAAAGAAGCTGGTGGAGTAGAATTTGCGCTTATATTTTATTGGTTTCATAGTAAAGGGGTGGGACCTTGTGCTCGAGTCAATTTATATATGGGGGCACCAGTGAGCTAAGTTTGTCAGAGCAGAAGCGTGAAAGTGTTTGTAGAAGAGACACAGGGAAGCCACATTGCGCCGGTGAGACAGTGACTGTACCTGAGCTGCCAAATCGGGAAAGCAAGAAGCGAATTTTCTCTCATGGCTTTGGTTAAAACCTCTTCTTATATTGCAAGGAGGGGATTTTTTTTTAATTGTTTTCATCTTTTGGTTAACGTCATTAAGGGAATGACTATAAGATTTACTTATGTATTGAAAGTGTTAAAATGAAACTTGACCAAATTATGTACCAATTTTCTCTTAATTATTTCAACCCAATCAAGGTAATAGAGTTACAACGCGCAAGGTTTTAGCGAGTGTGAGATGATGATGATGATGATGATGAGAGAGAGAGAGGGAGAAACATTATTAAGGCTCGAGAGCAATAAAAGAACAGGAATTAAGAAAAGAGAAGATAACGACTCAAATTGCGTTCATATTTTTGAAGATCAAAGTTGAGTTGGAGGCAGTATGAGGAAAGAGAGTTCAACATAATTGCGAAAGAAGAAATTATTAGCATAGAACTTACGGTTCCATGTAGCAATTTCAACTGTAAAATGATAAAAAAAACTTGCCGCCAATCTGATACAGCGTTTAAAATCATTAAGTATAAGTAGCAAAGAGGAAAGCTCATCATTTAACATGGAAGAGTTTATTATTAGGACACAGAGAAGTTACGTTAAATATAGACTGTCCCAGAAAGATGTATACACATTTTAATTAATTGTAAACCAGGTGTTTGTTATTATTTGTTTAATTTTCAACCTGTAAAAGAATTTGCAAACATCATTCCATCGTTTTTTTCACTTCCTGTTCTCAAACTGATGTCCGTTCTGATCCAGACACCGCCGGTAACGTTTCATGATGCGATAGACAGATGATTTTGTAATTCCTACCTTACGACTGGCTTGCAGCACAGACTTTCTTCGATTTCGCTGAAACGTTTCAAGTACTCTTTCTTCCTTTGTAGGATATGTCGATGTACTTGGTCTTCCGTAATACTTATTGGAGACTTTCTGAACAGTACCATCAGCTTCAAACTTATCTCTAATTCGAGTGATGGTAACTTGTGTTGGTGGTTCTTTTTGAAACATCTTCCTAAATTGTCTTTGCACTTCAACTGCGGTTTCATGCTTCTAGTAACATTTTAGAATGAATTTATTTTTTCAAAGTTTAGTCTGGCTACCATCATTTAGATCGATGGGTTTAATCTGCAAAGAAAAAAACAAACATTTGGGTTATCAGCTACTAAAAGGTGTATACATCTTTTAGGGACACCCTGTATTGCCCGAAAGTATTTCCGAAAGAACTTGGAGACTGTTGCGTGGAAAGTTACAAGAAAAACTATTGCTAAACTCTGTTAGAATGTAGAAGTAGGAGCATAGAAGCTATATATACACCGATTCTCATACGATCACCTAAGTTAAGAAACGCCGAGCCTACTCAGGACCTAGATCGGTAACCATTTAGAAATGCGCTGTAATTTGGGTGTAGTGAACAACGACACGGAATTGCAGATCGAAGAGGCGAGTTCCAATTGCAGTAGGGTTCATATATTACTCATATATGTTTTGGTTAACGTATGATTCCACCTCTTCTCCCTATGAGTTAATTAGCATCAGTGAAGTTAATCAAAGTTGGGCCTGGTCAGTACATAGATGAGTGACCACTTCTTTTCTAAAGAGTGATCATTTGAAATATTACTTAACATTTGCAAATGAACATATGAGCCTATATTTCTTTAAAAAGTACTAGGGTTAGATAATACAAAAATAGATCTTCTCAGGTATAATGACAAAAAATTATTTAGAGATGACAAGATGATTGTTACAGTTGAAAGAATATGGAGAAGGAGGGAATATAATACTTTTGGAGTGTTTCTCTGCAGACGAAATCGGAATCTAGCTAAGAGCTATTGGTAGAATTAAAAAAGAGGATTATTGTGAAATATTGGATGTCAACATGAAAGTCTCTGTTAGAAATTTGAAACTGAAGATTTGTTAGAGCATTATCCATGACAATGATCTAAAAACAGTTTTTAATTTGTTCAGAAGTATCTTCAGAATAAGAATACAAGTGTTTTACTTTGGCCTTCACAGAGAACTGACTTGAATCCATTTGAGGAATTTGGGGATGATTGGGAAAAAAGCAAGAAAAAGAAATAGTCTGCAATAATTTGAAGATTAGGCACTCGAAGTGCAGCAAGTTATCCTCGTCGATTTTTGTGATAATCGTGCAAAAGCTTACAGAAACATTCATTTATTGACAATATAATGACAAAAAATTATTTAGAAATGACACGATGACTGTTTCAGTTCAAAGTATATGGAGAAAAAGGAAACTTAATACTTTTGGAGTGTTTCTCTGCAGAAGAAATCGGAATCTAGCTAAGAACTAATGGTAGAATGAAAAAAGAGGATTATTGCGAAATATTGTATATCAACATGAGAGTCTCTGTTAGAAATTTGAAACTGAAGATTGGTTAGAGCATTATCCATGACAATGATCTAAAAACAATTTTTAATTTGTTCAGAAGTATCTTAAGGATAGGAATACAAGTGTTTTACTTTAGCCTTCACAGAGAACTGACTTGAATCCATTTGAGAAATTTGGGGATGACTGGGAAAGAAGCAAGAAAAAGAAATAGTCTGCAACAATTTGGAGATTAAGCGCACCAAACGCTGCAAACTATTTTCGTCGATGTTTGTGGTAATTGTGTGAAAGCGTACAGAAAAATGTAATTTATTTTTTACATATCCTGCGCATTAAGACACAAAGAGTGACTGAAAATGAAAAAAAAAACAAAAAAAACAAAACAAAAAACAAAACAAAACAAAGACGACCATAAAACGGAAGGATCGTAAATGACAAGAATTCAAGAAACCAGTCGAGAGTTCCACAAGAGAGAAATGCGAGAAAAAAAAAACTTTTAGTATAGAACTTACGTTTGCTTGTAGCCATTTGAAAGGTAAAATTATGAAATCTAGTTGCTAATGTAGTATTACTAAGGTAAAGATGAAAGCACATCAGAAGATGAAAATATGTATAGAAAAGGCACAGGTACGCTACGTTACATCGGTGGGAAATCGACTGTAGCCGAGATGTAAGGTCAGAACTGATAACGTTGCATATTCTTCGTTATTTTTTGTCAAGAATATATATATATATATATATATATATAAAAGAAATGTTATAGCAAGTATGCTTACAATATTGGATGCATGTACGAAGTTAGTTTTATAAAACGTGCAAGAAAGATTGTGTCGAGAGAAATTGTCTAGCATGACAAAGAAAAGCAACTATCCTAGGAGCAGAGTTAGAAATTGATTCAATATAATCGTTCCACTTCATTTCAATGGAAAATGTTAAACCGAGAAAGCTTAGTGGATCCCTCTCTTGAAGGTTAGCAATAATCATACCAAAACAAGGACGAATACGATTAACTTAGGGACTAAAAATCAATTTACACTTGGCTTTTTTTTATATAATCGTGTCGCCCCAAGCAAGGAATTTTCCTGCTACTGTTGTGCAGGGGATTACATAGGAGGAATGTTGAGGAGTGAGAGGTTGCAGGGGGTGTCAGGAAGAGAGTAGGAGAGGAAAGAGAGTACTAATGAGAGTGGAGTGGATGTAGAAAAGCATGAGAGAAAGGATGTAAGTTAGTGAGACAGGAGATGACTATTGACTTTACATTTAAATTATTAGAGATTGTAACTGTCAGGAAAGCAAGTATGCGGAAGAGAATTCCACAGGCGGGAAGTGCTAGAGTAGAATCTGCGTTTACAATTTATTGGTTTCACAGTAAAAGGGTGGGACCTAGTTGCTAATCTTGTGGCTCGAGGAAATTCGTATATAGGGGGTACCAGTAAGCTAAGTTCATCGGAGCAGAAGCCGTGAAAGTATTTGTAGAAGAGACACAGGGAAGCCACACTGCGTTGGTAAAGCGACTGTATTGAAGCTGCCAAAATCCTATCGCCCCAAGCAAGGCATTTTACTGCCACTGTTGTGCAGGGAGTTACATAAAAGAAAATTTATGAGAAAGAGTGACAGGTTATGGGGGTGTCAGGAAGTGAGTAAGAGAAGGATGAGAATACTGATGAGAGTGGAGTGGAATGAGAAAGGAGTATGAGATAGAGGATGCCCGTTAGTGAGATAGGAGATGAGTATTGACTTTACATTTAAGTCAGCTTTTTTGCCTGATACCCCGACTTACTGAATTTAAGCATGCTACTTGATCGGCATCTGGGTCTCACCCTTTTACCGTTGAAATATAAATATAACCACAGCTTCTACTCGAACAGTTTCTTTTCTTGCATTTTCCTCCTCTGGAACTGTTTTGCGCTTAATTTCTACCCTGATAGCTAGAATTTTCAAAAATTTAAATGCAACGTCAGTTACCATTTTTTCATTTTGAATCTCATTCATCTTTTATCTTTTGCTTAATACTCTTTGTACCGCGTCTTTTCACTCACTAGTGGCGGTCTCGTCTTGCTTGGGGTAACATGATTAAAAGAAAAAAATTAATTAAGGTTCAATCTCAAAAGCATTTTTCAAATATTTTTTAGATGCATCAAATATTTTGAACTCCTGTAATATACTTTATACAACTTTCAAGATACCGTCTCTTGTAGAGAAATACATTTTAATGCGGATTGTTTCTTTTGTACAATAATGGCTTCTAGAAGTTTGTTTAATTCTTTACAGCGAGTCTAAATTACAATACATATCTACATATATACAATTAAGAGTAAGAACAAATCAAGCAATTATATTTTTATTTCTTAATTTTGACCTTAAACTATATTTTATTAACGCGTTTCGACCTCTGATGGATGTTATTATCTATTCCTTTGTCACTCTACCCTCAAAAATGTCATCACACCGGTATTCCCATCCTTCTTTTGCCCATTCTCCAATACCTCCTGTAGCTTGTTCATCTTTCTCTTTGCTCTACTGCTGCTTAAACTTTTACTCTTCTCTTATGTAGCCCCCTACGAACCAATGGCGGTACCGTCTTGTTTGGGGTGACACGATTAAAAAGAAAAAAAATATTTTTTATTTACCAGCTTAGAGAATGAAAGTCTTATAAAAGCATCTAAACATCTCGTGACGAATCGAATTTATATTAATTTAAACCAGACGTGCTTTACCATTTGACTATGAAAAGCCGTTATAAAAGATCAAGACACAATTACAATATTTAAGAATTGCATACAATTCATAGGGACATTTTTATATTTATATCCCTTAATAATATTTTAGTAGCTGAACCGTAAACAGTTTTAAGCTGACAAAATCAAACATGTCGGATTCCGATCCATATATTCAACTCTTATTTTTAATTCAAATCCTCCTTGAAATCCTCCTTGAAAATACGCCTGACTGTTTGCAGGCTGGTGATCATTTCCTTGGCGCTTTTCAAACATTTGCTGGCGTTTTCGAAAATAAACATAGACATCCTTGATTTAAAAAATCACCTGATAAATAAAGTAGTATAATACACAAGTATATATGACATATTCTCTCTCTCATATAAGTACATCACTTTGTAGCTGTTTAAGCGTGTGAAAACGAAGAAATAAGCGATCTTTAAATACGGTTTTACAAATTTAAATACATTCTGCTCTTTAGTATTAGCTATTTCAAATTGAAAGAAATGAATTACAAACAATTTTTACCACGCCACAGAATATTTGCGAAAATAGAAAGCCTCTGCACATGAATATGAGTGTGTCCCGTATTCATGTAGTTTTATGTATGCGTGAAATTTCCAAGCAGTTAGTACCTGCCAGGTAATTTTTTTAAACTAATATGAGCGCTTTTAAAAAAGAGAAATCAACCCCGGAAGTACTAAAAGTTAGATTTTATTAAATTCATATGTCTATTGGTTAATAAATATTTTCCCAATTTTTAAAAAATCTTTTTAAAGGAGAGAAAATATTGTTGAACATTTTCTGGGGTGAGTCTTCAAAGTTTCATAGCAGATAACAAATATTAATTGTTTGAAAATTCAAAGGCCTACAGTTCGTTTGTGATGACGTTCTTGTTTTGTTACTAAATACGAATATAGAAATTAAGATCTGGAGCCTACAAAAAGTACATAAATGAGTCCATTTCTGTGAAACAGTTATTTTTTTTTACACATGCACATACACACGCGCGCGCGCACACACACACACATAAATATATAGAGAGAGAGAAAGGGAAGGAGGAGGGAAACAGAGATAGACAAACAGAGACAGATATAGGCTCATTCATATATATATATATATATACTTAGACACATACATATATATATATGCACACACACACAAACACACACACATGTATACATATATATGGGTTTGTGCCTGTGTGAAAGTGCATTCTTTTGAACACAAAACGTAGACAGAGAAATGGATACATGCACATATATAAAGATATAGAGATAGATTCCTATCAATACATATATATGCACATGTATGTACACATACAAATATACACACATATATACATGAGTTTCTTTGTGTGTGTGTGTCTGTGAAAGTGCATTCTATTAAATATAGAAACAAAGAAAGGGACAGATAGATACATGCATACATACTGACGCCAATTCGGTCGGGTTTCAATCGTGGGTTAAAAAGCAATCGGTGTCTAACTTACTGATGAGCTGTGATACAGCGAAACAGATCTGTCTGCGGATGACTATATATATGCACATATATATACACACAGACATAGATAGATAGATAGATAGATAGATATATTACATGCACACACACACACACACACACACACACACACACACACACACACACACACATATATATATATATATATATATATATATATATGCGTTTGTCTGTGTGCGAAAGTGCATTCTATCAAACACAAACTTTGTAGGATGCATTGTTCAAAGAAATTTTATTGCAATAACCTCATCTATCTCGGCAATTTCGTTCCGCAGCACACAACAGGAGGTGCCGCAGCTTCTTTTGTAGTAAAAGACATTGACAGATGAAAGATGAATATATCAGGTGTTATAAAGAGCCAAGCGTGTGTGTGTGTGGGGGGGGGGGATCTATCGATGCATGTAGGTGAGCGCACTTGTAAATCGGCGAGCTTCCACCTCTCATTTGAGACACTGCATGAAACACACACACACACACACACACACACACACACACACACACACACACAGAGTCAAAATATCAGCTGTCTCCAAACATCTATCACTTTGCTGATAGCGTTTTCGAAATTAGTAATGTATCTTCCAAACTTTTAAGTAAGAATCAGAGTTTCAGGCCTATATTGTTTAAATTAACATTATTGTAGTTAAGAAAGGCATGAATTCATATGTCTCTTAAAAATCTAACATGATCAATAGCAAAAGAAATTGTTTTCGTTTGGTCTTCTCAAAATACAGTCCTCCAGACCTGAATCGTGATATGAATGTAAGAAACAATAGATAACGATTAAACCGATTAAACCTAGGCCACGAAAGGTTGAGATTTTAAAGTTTGGGGAAGTAATCCCGTTGGAGCCTGTTCCACAAAATAGCTGGTTGCGTTAACACAAAGTCACAAGTCACCAGTCACCGTGACCGAGGGTATAAGCGCATTGGGTGTACTACTGGTCGCGCTGTCATACCTTAGCTATAACAGTGGTTCGCTCAGTATAGTTGCAGTTATAAAACACAGGTGGGCTCCGGGAGTGTCAGACAACCATTAATGTGTTTGAGCAGGAGTCTGCAACAAGGATTGGCTAGCTTCCCTATCAGTTAGACGGATGCGTTCGGGAAAGTGTAACAGGCGATCAGTTATATATATATATATATATATATATATATGCCTCTGAGGTCTCGTCATGGGGGAAAGCTGGCATTGATGCCTTCATACCCACCAGGAAGTATTGCTTAAAACCTCATTCCTCTCCGTGGTTCTCTCCGGCCTGCTCAATCGCCATTGCCCACAGGAAACATTACTTCCGTCTATTCCGGAGACAGTCATCTGATCACAATAGGCGCTTGTTCACATCTGCTCGAAATGAGTGCAAGAGAACCCTAAATGACGCCAAACGGTTGTTTGCTGAGAGAATGCGACAGCGCATAACTGACCGCAAATTCGGCTCCAAGGACTTTTGGAGGATTTGCAAACGAGTGCTGAACAATAGGAAATCCTCAATACCTCCTTTAATCCATGGATTTGAGGTTCTCACGTCATCTGCGGGCAAGGCTGAGTGCTTTGCCCACAGATTCTCATCCAACTCCACATTCGACACGGCCGGAGTACACCCACCCGACTTCCCTATTAGAACTGAGGCCAAACTGCACGACGTATATATTTCCCCGACAGTAGTATCCAGAGGATTTCAAATCTCGACCCCCATAAGGCTAGTGAAAACGATGGAATCCCGGTGACAGTCCTTAAGAGTTGTGCTTCTGAACTTTCCCCTGTCCTCTCTAAACTGTTTAACTACTGCCTTTCTGCTTCCTGCTTTCCTGCATGCTGGAAGTTCTCTTCAGTCTTTCCTGTATTTAAGAACTGTGGTGAACCCTCAAACCCATCCAACTATCGTCCTATCAGTCTTCTACCGATATTCGGGAACGTATTCGAGGCCATAATCAATGCCACAATAGTTCAACATCTCACTGCCCACAAACTCTTCTCTGACAGGCAATATGGCTTCCGCTTTGCCAGGTCCACGGCCGACCTGCTAACAACATAACGGAGTACATGCTCCAGGCCCTTGATGAGTCTGACGAGGCTCGCGCGGTTGCTCTGGACATCTCCAAGGCTTTCGACAGGGTTTGGCACTCTGGCCTCCTATGCAAGCTACGGGGTTACGGTATTACCGGTCACCTGCTTGACCTAATCCAATCTTTTTTAAATAACCGCAAAATGAAAGTCGTTTTGAATGGGCGTGCCTCTACATCCTACAGCACGAATGCTGGTGTCCCACAGGGCTCTTTCCTGGGCCCGACGCTCTTCCTTATTTTTATCAACGACCCCCAAGATGAGATCAAGTCCCAAGTAGGCATCTACGCAGATGACACTACAATATACTCCCGCACCAGTAAGAAACCTGTCGTGGCGGACAGACATAATCTCGCTGCTGACCTTGAACGGGATCTGTGGTGAACCGGGGCAAGAAGTGGCTTGTCAACTTGTCAAGGCCAAGCTGTTGTCTGTCAACCATTACAGGCAAGCTCTCCTGCCTCCCATAAACATGGACCAAGCGGTTCTCCCTGAGAGCAATACACTACGCCTCCTCGGACTTACCCACTCCTCAGACCTCAAATGGAACCACTATATTGAATCCATAGCTAAATCTACTGCTAAGAAGGTTGGGTCACTATGTCGACCCAGGATGTTTTTTTTCCGCCTGAATCCATCCTGCATATATACAAGTCAACCATCCGTCCGTGCATGGAGTACTGCTGCCATTTATGGTCAGGCGCCCCTGCCGTTCTCCTCAGTGTTCTCGACAGGCTCCAAAGGAGAGTCTGTAATGTGATAGGTACTGATCTGGCGGCTCGACTTCCCCACCGTCGAAATGTGGCCTCCCTTTGTCTGTTCTATAAATACTTTCATGGCTTCTGCTCGGACGAACTTAAGTCACTGGTGCCTCCACAACAGGTGTTTACTCGTGCAACCAGACTGGCAACTGGGTCCTACCCATTCACAGTCAGGTTAGCCAAATGCAGATGACCATTCTACTCCTGGAGCTTCTTCTCTCGCACTTCCCGCTTGTGGAACTCGCTCCCATATTCTTGCTTTCCTGAGTCTACAACCTCCAGAAATTTAAATGCAATGTCAATACTCATCTATTAATCACTGGACTCTAGCTCTCTCCCCACCCCCGTATATACTTCCCTTTCTCTCCACCTATGTATCTGTCATCGCACCTGCATTCTCAGCTTTCTATTGCTCCTTTCTAACTAGTTTGTACTCCTCACTCTTTTCTAATGAATCTTTTTACAGTTATGTAGCCCCCTTCTCATCAGTGGCATATCTGAAATGATTAATATATATATATATATATATATATATATATATATATATATATATATTTTAATTCAGATACTTCAATCCAAGGGAAAAAAGCAGGAAGGTAAATTCCAAAAAACCCGATCCTAATTAATATTAAAAATTTATTTTAATATTAAAAATGATACAGGAAGAGAGCTCCATGTAATAAAATATTACAGAGCAAATATATATTAAAAAAGGATTAATTCAATTAAAAAATTAAAAAATAAAATAAAATAAAATAAAAATAAAAATAAAGGGAAAGAAAAAGAAAAAGAAAATGAAAAAGAAAAAGAAAAAGATAGAATAAAATCAAATAAATAAGAAAAGGAAAAAAATTGACATCGTCTGGGTTCGCAAAAAAAAAAGGGAGAATGTAACTAAAAATTAACAGACAGCCGTGTTAAATCGACGTCAGTTTAAGCAACACAGCTGTCTGTTAATTTTTAGTTACATTCTCCCTTTTTTTTGCGAACCCAGACGATGTCAATTTTTTTTCCTTTTCTTATTTATTTGATTTTATTCTATCTTTTTCTTTTTCTTTTTCATTTTCTTTTTCTTTTTCTTTCCCTTTCATTTTATTATTTATTTTTTATTTTTTTGCAATCTATTTAAAAAGGAAAAGTAGACTAATTTTTCTCCAGTTTCTGAAAGGTTTTTTCTGTTGCTGAGGTGATGTGTCGTCCCCCGTGGGGATCTTCATATCGAAATGGCCATTCAACATCTTTGAATTAATCCTTTTTTAATATATATATATATATATATATATATATATATGCTCGTTTATTAGCATCATTATTAACTATTAACTACCTGATGAGACATTGTCTTTTCAATGTCGAAACAAAATGTATACTTTTGTAGTAAATTATAATTTGTACAGGTTCTAAACTATAATTCATAACACATTTTCATAGCTCTGTTTCTATACTGAGCACTGTTTTAAATTAATGTTTTGAACTTTGTTAATACTTTCGTCGTTCATTATTCACTTGGAGATAGATAGATAGATAGATAGATAGATAGATAGATGTGTATGTATAATGTCCATTGTAATTATATATATATACAATGAGGCACATTATAATTACACACACACACACACACACACACACACATATATATATATATATATATATATATATATATATAATTACAATGGACTTTTTATGGCGTTCATTTTATCGCCGAATAAAAACACTGATATAAAATAACTGAAAAATAAGGTGTCTTTTTCGAATGGATCTCTGTTAAAGCAATGAGTTTTAAAACGTTAACGCGGACTAATGACCATTTTATGCGAGAACGGCCCGCAAGAGTCAAGAGAAAGGAATTTTGTAGGCGGTTATTGCGAGGAAATGTGTATCAAGGGAGAAAATTAAACCGTCAGAAAATATGAGAGAAGAAATGTTTCTAAAAAAAAAAAAAACTTTACCTGCGTAGCCAGCAAATTGAAAATAACCAACAAAGTTGCATACACCCAACTCTAAGATGATTGGATTGAATTTAAAACATATCAACCGTTGTTGTATCATTTAAGAGACGTCACTTTCTGATGCTTCCTTGATCACTACTAAATTGCAATCTTTATGTCCAAGGTCAACTCTTATCCTCATAATCGACACTTACTTTCTCTTTCTACGTTCACAAAATTTCCTAACTCGATTCGGTAACCATCTTGACTCTAAGGTTTTACTAATTTAAAATAATGTCTTAAACGTAAAGTCAATAGTCATCTCCTATCTCACTAACCTGCATCCTCTCTCTCATGCTCCTCTCTCCATCCACTCCACTCTCATCAGTATTATCATCCTTCTCTTATCCACTTCCTGACACCCACTGTAACCTGTCACTCTTCCTCCTATTTAACCCCCTGCGCACCAGTGGAAGTAGACTGCCTTGCTTGGGACGATATGATTAAAAAAAAAACTTCTTGTACAGAGTGGGTTAAAAGTCGCGCACCATACGGAGAAATTAGTACAAGTATAAATACGTATGAAATGTTTATTTACCAGTTATTTAATTGTTATATGTGCTGTTCAAAATGTCCTTCTCTTTCAAAACACATTTTTGTTGTGTGCATGCATAATTAATTAAAGCGTCGGAGAGTTTCCTCTGTCATTTTACTGCATTTATATTTAACTAGCAGTATAGTCCGGCGTTGCTCGGGTGTAATGAAAGCTTTAAAACTAATTCATGGTCCTGGAGCTCAGACTCAGCCTAAAGAATATGTGTGTGAAGTTTGGTAAGAATCGGATAAAAATTGTGGATTTCTATAAAGGACATACAGACAGATAAGCAGACACACACACAAACATCTTGCCTTTCATATATATATATATATATTATCGATTTTCTGCACTATTGTAAGAACTGTAACCTTGAAAATTCTGAATATCGTTTCTTATGTCTTTGCCTATGAGTGTATCAAATTTGATTAAAATCGGATCACTCCTTCTATAACCCGATTTTTTATATTTATCGGGGGTACCTCGACACAAAACCTAGCTAAGAACACTCGCAGACGCTTATAGTACAACTGTGTAAATTTTCAAGAAAATCGGTGCAGCTGTTTCAGAGTCTATAGGTAACGGACACACATACACAGACACACTCACACACACAGACAAAGTTCCATTTATAAATAAGTTTAGATTCTTTCTTTAAGATACTTAGGATTTCTTGGGTGCATCTGATAACTGATTTAAAATGGTTACACAGAAAAACATTGAATAATGTAATATCTGGTGATTTATTCATTAACTCCAAAGGTGAACGATTTTTACCTGACCCTGTATATATATCTTCCCTACTTATCGTCAAGAAAACTAGCGTCAGCAATCACTGCTCCGATCTAAGGCCCTCTCCGTAACTCTTTAGCAATGAATTGAGTTCTTTCGGTGACTGCCGTGTGTATTCGCCACTAATATATAACACGCTAAAATTACCCGTCTCTGATTCCATGTACCTATGGATTAGAGATCCCGGCCGGAAGCAAGTGGATGTTTAGCCACTCAGATGAGCTGTGATACAGCAAAGCAGGCTTGTATGTGGATGACGAATATATATATAAGGGTGATAATTAGCATTTAAAAGTAGTCTCATACACAGAAATATACGGCATTTATATATATATATATATATATCACCCTTAAAATTAGGGGTCATTTTATAATAGAATTCTAAAAAGACGCCTCATATTGAGACGCTTTCTTTCTGATGAAGACCGAGGAAATAGTCGAAAGTACGAAGACCCACTTTTTTTTTTCTTCTGAGTGAAAACCTCCGATCAACAAAGTTACGCAACGTTGAACTTGGTCAGTAGCTAGATGGATGATTGTTGTAAGCCTGGATGTACGTTTTGTGCAATGTATAAAAGTTCGGAATGAGAAATCGGGGAGTCGTTTGAGTTCCAGTCGGGTTCGTTATATTCACATGTGCAAATATCTTTGTGAGCGGTATGAATCCACATCTTAACCCCTCCTAATGGGTTAAATAGTAAAACATATATCAGAAAATCATAATTATCTCAAAAAATTTCTCACAATTCAAAAGTATGTTTTGATGTTAAACTACCTCCCCTCATACAAGATGGTCAATTGCTTCTGGTTATTTATCAGAGAAACTGCATTTTAGGCCAACACGGTTTTTCAAAATCTGTGCTTAGTAATTTCCAGTTAGCAAGCATTCATCCTGTCCAGCAAGAATAAAACCTTCGGTTTCAGCTTTTCTTGCACTATATAGCCACTGATGAGCACGGCATTCGTCTACATCAGCTGGTTTGATATGGGCAAATTATTGACGTTTCTGTAACTAGTCCATTGTAATTGTCTTTGCTTTCACTTTTAGGGTTTCACAGCTCCAGTAGGTATATTATGTTTTACCTGCATTTCTTGACCCACATGAAATTCTTTTTTTTAACTTGATTGCTTACTATATTACTGAATAAAGTTTTTTATTTCTTTCATGTTCTTTAACACAGATCATCATCTAGTCTTCTGTAGTTTCCAGATATCTTTGAAGGCCGATTGTTGTAGTTATACAAGACACTTCTGGTTGGACTAGTGCTCTATCTCCTTTGGATCTGGTCACATACAGTCGATCAACATCAACCTTACGACGATGCATCCTATGGTAAGTGAGAAGCTTTCTCCTTTGGTGTACATTCGTTTATTCTCAGCTATGATTCAATTAAAAATGTTGCAACTTTATTGCACTACAAGTGCAGCCAAGATGTTTATGACCAATATTTGTTTTTTTTAAATTCAACTCAGGAGCACAATATATCCTGTTATATTCTTTTCTTAGATTCTCCTTTTAGGTACGCTATGCTCCATCTTAAATACCCTTCGAAAAGGTATTAATCCATCTCTTCCCTCCAGTTATGGGTTAAATAACAGGACAGATTGAATTATATAGCCTTGATCGGCAACCAGTCTACCGCAGAAAGTAATGGCAACCTACTGCGTGATCATGTCTCTTTCGAGATATAACTGACGGGGCAGAACATTATCCCGCAGTAGGTTGCCATTACTTTCTGTGGTAGACTTGTTGCCAGCCAAGGCTTTAGAACCCAATCTGTCCTATTATTTAACCTATAACTGGAGGGAAGAAGCGAATTAATACTTTTCCCAAGGGTATTTGTGCGTAAGTGAATGCAACGAATTCAACTGAAATTCGAACTCGGCTCCCCGATTTCTCGTTTCGAGCTGATATCCACTGCACCTACTTGATTTCTTAATCAAGTGGAATTAATTTTAAGCTTCAATATACTTTTGCCCTGTAGTGATCAGTATAGTATCACAACTCGGCTCCCCGATTTCTCGTTTCGAGCTGATATCCACTGCACCTACTTGATTTCTTAATCAAGTGGAATTAATTTTAAGCTTCAATATACTTTTGCCCTGTAGTGATCAGTATAGTCTCACAACTCGGCTCCCCGATTTCTCGTTTCGAGCTGATATCCACTGCACCTACTTGATTTCTTAATCAAGTGGAATTAATTTTAAGCTTCAATATACTTTTGCCCTGTAGTGATCAGTATAGTATCACAACCAAATTACTGGTTTTTGACCAAACGGGGTGCTACATTTATCTTGTGAAATAAACGGATGTCTACTAAGGCTTAACATTATTATGTGTGTTTTCTTGTATTCAAGGTCATGTAAATAACGTGTTGATGGAAAACACAAAACCAAAGCTGCAAAAACTCCTAGACAATTAATAAATGAAAACGAAAAAAACAAAAAACATAAATTACAAGAAAACAGAATTTATAACCGTTAGCAAGAGGCGCAGCCCAAGATGCAAGCTACAAGTCAGAATCAAGCAATGAGAGAAATTTAACTATCAGAGAAGTACTATGACAGATGGAAATATGGCATAGAAATCAAAAGTCTCACTTGAATTAGCGAATGAAGCCTTACAAAAGCTAAGCAATGTATTGTAAAACAGGAAAAGTTTGTTAGAAACAAAGAAAAAGGTGATGGATTTCAATTTAAAATCAATCTTCCTATACGCCAATTAATACTGGATGATATCTTCACATGAAAACTTGAAGGAATAGAATTGTGCTTCTAAAGGAGGATGCTCACGTTACTATGGACGGGTCATATGAGTAAGGAAAATGGAAACAAAAATGCTACTCATACATAGAACCAAAAAGAGAAGGTTTGGAAAATTTGACACTCACAGGACATACTGAATGCACTAGAGATGAAGAAAAAATGATTATTCTACCTAAAAAGCTTAAATGACAGAAAAGGAACTAGTTGGGGGACAGTAAATGGATAAATATTGTTTCGAGGTTGAAAAGAGAGTAACTTGTATTAAAGACACATGATCGCCGACATTTTGAAGATAAAATGGCATACAAAAAATATTACGTTCATAATTTGCCTTGATAAGAGTCAATAACTAAAAAGAATAAAAACTAGTTAGTACGGATCGAAAAACTATTTGAACGGCTAGGTAAGCTTGATATATTTGGGAAGAGTATCCACGTGCGTTGTGGTGCAGTGGATATCGGCTTGGAACGAGAAATCGAGGAACCGAGGTCGAATTCCAGTTGGATTCCTTGCATTCACTTTCGCTCAAATACCCTTGGGAAAGGTATTAATTCATCTCTTCCCTCCAGTTATGGATTAAATAACAGGACAGATTAGGTTCTATAGCCTTGGTCGGCAACCAGTCTACAGCAGAAAGTAATGTCAACCTACTACGGGATAATCTTCTGCCTAGTCAGTCATGTCTCGAAAGAGAGATGATCGCCCAAGTGTGTAACACGTATGGCACTTAACTGACTGATCTACGAAATATGTGGATCAGTCAGTTAAGTGGAAGCAAACAGCAAGAGAAAATGAATTTAGTAAACATAGAAAAATAGAAAGAGTTTTAAGACAAGGATGCTTCTTCTCACCAGACTTATCCAAACTTTACAGTGAAGCGATTCCGAAAGAATATGAATTCCTGTCAGGATACATTATTGGCGGTCAAAATCTTAACAACTTTAGATATGCAGAGGCACAGTGCTGGTACTAATCCCAGAATGAAAATTACAGGAACTCCTAGACAAAGTAGTAAATGAAAGTGAGAAGAAAGGCCAAAACAGTGTTTATGGTTGTCAGCGAAAAGAAACAGCCCAACATACTAATTGCAAATTGGAAATATCTCACTAAAGCAAGTACAAGAATCTGAATATCTGAGAAGTGTTTTAACATAGAGTGGAAATGCGGCACCGAAACATTCGAAGGTCTATTGGGATAGCAAAAGATGCCATCTAAACGCTAAGCAAAGCATTAACAAAAAAGAAGAAAATAACGTTAAAACAAATATATATATATATATATAACTAACAGTTATGTAATATCAGTTCTTCTTTGTGACAGTGAATTCTAGAATATCTCATCACAGATAAAGAGACTTGAGATACCAGAAATGTGGTTCTACAGAAGGATGTTGAGCTTTCTCACCAACGGGATCTGTCTTCCCTCAATCTCTTCAACAAATATTTTCATGGCTTCTGATCCGGTGTCTACGGCTATATCGTGTTAAATGCATCAGTTCTCGTCCGATCACAGAAGTTAAGCAAAATCGAGCCTAGTTAGTACTTAGATGGGTGCCAATTTAGGAATACCAGGTGCTGTAAACATAAGGACCAAGAATGGTCCACCGGTCCTCCAGGTTTGGTGGTTGGGTGCAGGGCTAACAACTCTGCCCCGTAAAAAAACAGTTTATTACGGAAACAGTTACTGCCCTACACACCTTTGGGTGTAAAAGGGTGAGATGATGATTTTGAACCGACTAGAATTTACTCAAGCAACCAGGCTGGCAATAAGGCCCCACCCTTCTATAATAAAATCAACCAAATGCAGCATACACTTCTACTCCAACAGCTTCTTTTCTCACATTTCCCGCTAGTGGAACTCTCTTCCCTATATTTGTTTCTCTGATAGCTACAATCACCAAGAATTTAAATGCAGTATCAACTGACATCTCTTATCGACTAAACTTCAGTATTTCTCTGGATCTTTCCCCCATCACCCCGTGTATCTTGTTCTCTTCCCTTCTCACTCTACCCTCGCTACTGTCTTCACACCGGTATTCCCATCCTTCCATCCTTCTCTTGCTCTTTCTCTGACACTCCCTGTAACCGGTTCGTCTTTCTCTTCGCTCTTCTCCTGCTTAAACTTTCACTATTCACTTATGTGGTCCTCTGCGCACCAGTGGCGGTACCACCTTGCTTGGGGTGAAACGATTAAAAAATAATATGAATTGAACATTTGAGCAATAAAGAAGTTATAGAGGAAGTGGAAACAAAACTAATACCTTACACTTAGCATCAGAAGAAAACAGTTGATATTTATAGGGCACATACTGAGGAAAGAGGGTTTGAAAAGTTTGATACTCATGGGACAGATTGAAGGCAAGCGGGGCATAAGAAAACTGCATAACCTACCTAGCAGGCTTGTGTAAATGGACGACAAATGGGTTTAAAAATACTTAGAATCTTTTACATTGACAGGACATATTATCGGTAAAAGACACAAAGGAAGGCAGCGTATAACCTATTTAGTGAGCTTGTGCAAATGTTTGGAAGAACAGTGGTTAAGAGTAATAGCGAAAAAATAATAAGGGCTACAAAGGACAGGAAATTGTGGATAGAGATGATCAACCACACCCAGAAGAGATACGGCACAAAGAAGAAGAAGAAGAAGAAGAAGAAGAAGAAGAAGAAGAAGAAGAAGAAGAAGAAGAAGATAATAATAATAATAATAATAATAATTTCTTTATTGTTAGCGGTTTGGAGGTTAAATATTTACTAATTTCAAAGGGAGTGATACACACACACACACACACACACACATATATATATATATATATATATATATATATATATATATATATATATATTCTCTGTTAAATATGTCGAAAATTTAGCCTTGCTTCCAGTGCCAAAGGGAGACCGCTCTCTTGCGCACTATGAACACGTTCATCCTTTTCCACCTTGCCAAGATAAATAAAATGAGTTCAAAGAAAACACGGCGGATTTTGATGCTCTTCTCAGTCGTGTCGCTGTAAGTTGGGCGGGTGTGTACAACATTGATCATGTGTTAACATAATTTCTCGTCTTCGTTCTCGCGTTATCATTTTCTTAACGACAAATATTTAAAGAAAAAAAATAACCAAACAAGAAGTTTCTTCGGAAGTCATTTAACACTCCTAATTCCTTTTTGAATATACCTTTAAAAACGGACATTTTAAAAGTATATATTCGCATAATATATACAAACAAATTGGTGTAGTTAGACTAATTGGAGTAGATAGACTAAACTATCGCCCGGTTCACACTCCACTCACGCCTATTGAACAGGTGAAGAGGCTCATACCTTGTTTCCTGTTTAGGAGGCGGTTTCCGGTTTTCTCTTTTCCAATTTTTTCACTCTTTTCTTTTTTTCTTTTTTCTCAATTGGAGTAGATAGACTAAACTATCGCCCGGTTCACACCCCACCCACGTCTATTGAACAGGTGAAGAGGCGCATCCCTTGTTTCCTGGTTAGGATGCGGTTTCCGGTTTTCAATTTTCCAATCTTTTCACTCTTTTCTTTTTTCTTTTTTTCATTTGGAGTAGATAGACTAAACTATCGCCCGGTTCACACTCCACCCACGTCTATTGAACAGGTGAAGAGGCTCATCCCTTGTTTCCTGCTTAGGATGCGGTTTCCGGTTTTCTCTTTTCCAATCTTTTCACTCTTTTCTTTTTTTCTTTTTTTCAATTGGAGTAGATTAAACTATCGCCCGGTTCACACTCCACCCACGTCTATTGAAAAGGTGAAGAGGTTCATCCCATGTTTCCTGGTTAGGATGCGGTGTCCGGCTTTCTCTTTTCCATTCTTTTTACCCTTACGTAGCCCCCCGCGCATTAGTAGCGTTATCGCCTTGCTTGGGGTGATATGATTAAAAAAAAAAAAAAAAAAGCCAAAAAAACATATTAAAACAAGTGGGTTAGTGGGTGGAAAAATAATTTTTAAAATATTTACGGCAAAGCGGTGAATTAAAATATATAAATATATAGCCAAAAAGCAACCGCAAGTTATTATCTCTCCCTGCTCTTTAGAAATCAATCGAGGACAAAACATATAAATAAATTATTAATATAAATGAATTAATGAATAATATAAATTAATTAATGAAAAAAGTTAGCCACTTTTCATCGCCCTTCACAGTTTGTTTGGAGAACCTGATACTAACAGGCCATATATTGGAAAAAAAAGAGGAAAAGTAACTGATAATATATTTGAAGGACCTAATCAGGTTCATGACGGAACAAGGGTTGCATGGTGTAGCAGATGAAGGCGTGCTCAGAGCCACCAGGGATAGGGAGACGTGGAAAGTCATGATCGCCTACGTTCTGAAGGGACAGGGCACATAGAAGAAGAATGTTACGTGCAATAACTGATAATAAAAACACATAATAGTGATAAGAACAGTAAAGGAAAACCTAGAAATCATAATAATGTGAAAAACTACAAATAAAAATAAAAATATCGAAAACATGTTAATAACGAATAAAAACGCATAGTAATATTAGACTCACTAAACAACATTAAAATACAATAATGTCAGAATAGATATATAAAAAATCATAATATTATCATTAATAATAAATAATACCAAAACATAATAACGTTAGAATCAATAACACAGAATACAAAAGCGTAATAAGATTAAAATCAGTAAAATAATAAAAAATATGTAAAATGTTAGAATCAATAAAAGTGTAACGATGTCCGAAACAATGAAGAAAATGAAAAAACTAATCTTATAACCTATAAACAAAGACTCGGCGATGTTATTGGTCTCGACCTCGGTCACTTTTCCACCATTGTAGCTTAGCAAACCTTTGTCTTTTCAAGAAATAATTTCTTAGTAAATATTCTAATGAACTTTCTTCTACGGTACCTCGAATTTATGAATTTAGGCGCAAAAGCAGATTGACAACAAGATCTCATCAATTCATAGTTGAATTGTCTAGATGCAACCTTAAGCTCTATGCTAATACTAGGTTGTCCCAAAAGTTCGTAAACACTTGCAAAATATTAAAATATTACTCGCCAAGTAATCTAAGGTTACCAGAAAACAGTTGCAAAAAATTGAAATTTTACTCGTAAAAACAACACAAATTATTGCTCAAAATAAAGGCCATCAATTTCCAAGACTTTCTGCCATCAATCTGCAAGCTTTCAGATCTGGTCAAAGTACCATTCAGCCAGCTTCGAATCAAAGAATTCTTGACACGCTTCCTCGACTTCATCAAACGAGTCGAATCGGCGGCCCTTCAGAAAGTGTTGCATTGAGCGGAAAAGGCCGTAATCTGACGGAGCACAGTCAGGACTGTAGGCTGGATGTGGCAGAACCTCAACGCCGTCCAGCTCTTCAAACTCGTCTTTGCTCTTCCTGGCGGAGTGTGACTTGGCATTGTCCTGCTGCATCAAAGCGCGCTTTCGGTTGATCAGAGCCGGGTACTTTTGCATCAACTTTTTTGTAGACCCGCTCAAGTTGCTGACAGTAAAGTTCGGCACTCCTGGCACGACCATTCGGAACCAACTCAAAATGCAAGATTCCTTCAAAGTTCCACCAAACGCACAACATGAATTTCTTGCCGAATAGATCTTGTTTTGGAACCGACGGTGTCTCTTGCCCTTTCTGAACCCATCGCTTGTCTCGATTGTGCTGGACAAGATAGATTCATTTTCGCAAGTGTTTCCGAACGTTTGGGACAAACTAATAGTTTATTTTCTGGTACTTTTCGCTTGTAGAACTTTTTTCTGGCTTCTTTTTTTCCAGTCAACACTTATCTTCAAAACAAATGCAATGTTCATCATTATCTACTGTCTTTCCAAATTTATCAATTTTATTCTTCTCGCTCTTGAATAATGTTTTCCTTTTTCTTATTCTTTCACATTCAGTAACTCGTTGTTTCTTCCTGGCTTTCTTGTCTTGCTAGGGTTAAAGTATAAAAATGAGGTTAAAATCATTAAAAGATACTACAAATAACTAATTTAGTGTTTTGGTAAATCTTCGTCGCCAAGTTGTTTTGGCCTTGTTAGGGTCAGGAAGAAAGACACAGAAACAAGAAGGTAGGTTCAAACAGTGTATTATAATAACAACATATATGCAAAGTAAGAGTGTTAGTAGTCAGAAAGATCGTAGCGTAAGTGTGGTAATTTGCACATTGTTTCGTCTCATTTAATTCTGCCAGAATCTCATCTACAATTTAGATACAATGCTTCACGCGGCATCTGGATTTGACAAACGCTAAATTTGTTTTTAAGAATGAGATGAAGGAAAAAGGGGAGAGTAACGAAGTAATTGATGGTAACATCGAAATTAGAATTTGCAGGAATGTTACATATAAACTGGAATCAGTAGAAATGTCATTCTGCAGAGAGATACTGAAAATTCCATGGACTAGGACTTTTAAAGCAACAGAAAAAAAACACTTATACTTAAAATTAGGAAGAAACAGCTGAAATTCCTTAAACACCGTAATTAGGAGAGAAAATTTGGTAAATATAACCCTCACGAAATATTAGAATAACAACATATATGCAAAGTAAGAGCGTTAGTAGTCAAAAAATAGAATATACATCAGAACTGTCCAGTTACACTGCGTCATGACTGTCTCTAGACTACCTCTAGACTGCCTCCCCGGAAGTCACGTAGGTTAGTATTTTTTGACAGAGGAAGAGTCCATTCTTATAGATAGGGCACTATAATATTTAGAATAAGTTAGAAGAAATGTATTGGTCGAATATATAATCAAAAATACTTGTTGACAAATTTTAAATTCAACCTACAATCACAGTTGTCGCAATAGCGATCTTTTTGAATGAGGTTAATGAAAAACGAAACGCTCCTAATGCCATGTAACGTCAGATACTGAACAAACTTGTTGGCCAACCGTAACATACAGAAATATTCTTTGGTTCTCCACGAATAAGGCAGACGTTTTATGCTTCAGAAATAGAAAGTACTTTTAGAAGTGACCTTTTTTTTTATCATTTCACCCCAAGCAAGGCATTCCACTGCCACTATTGCGCATGGGGCTACATAGGGGAAGGTAAAGAGAAGGAGTGGTTAGACATAGGGAATGTCAGGAGGAAGGTGACAGATGAGTAAGGATACCGAGGATGAGGGTTGGGCAGATGGGAAGAGTGTTTGATAGAATGGGAGCAGTTAGTTTGTTAGGAGGTTTCTATTGACCTTACATTTAAACTCCTGGAGATTGTAGCAGTCGGGGAAGCAATCGTGTGGAAGGGAATTCCACAGTCGGGAGGTGCGAGGAAAGAAACTGTTGGAGTAGAAGTTGCAGGTGCATTTTATCGGTTTCACTGTAAAAGGGTGGGATCTAGTTGCTAATCTAGTATCTCGTGCAAATTCGTATTTAGGGGGCACTAGTGATCTAAGTTCATCGGAGCAGAAGCCGTGAAAGTATTTATAGAAGAGACACAGGGAAGCTACGTCGCGCCGGTGGGAGAGAGATTGCAGGCGGTCTGCCAAGTCGGTATCTATCACATTACAGACCCTCCTCTGAACCTTATCGAGAAGCCCGAGGAGAATAGCAGGGGCACCCGACCAGATATGGCAGTAGTATTCAATGCACGGGCGGATAGTAGATTTATATAGGGGCAGGATAGATTTAGACGGAAAAAAACTTCCGGGCCCTACACAGAGAACCGACTTTCATAGCAGCGGATTTAGCAATGGATTCGATATAGTCATACCATCAGGTCCGCTGAAAGTGTGAGACCAAGGAGGCGTAGTGTTTTGCTCTCTGGGAGGCAAGCCTGGTCCATGCTAATGGGAGGTAGGTGAGATTGTCTATGATGGTTAATTGAGAGTAGCTTCGTTTTAGAAGCATTAAAATTTACTAGCCATTTCTTACCCTCTTTGAAAAATAAACACATCAATATCATTTGGTCCCCATTTAATGACAATCTGGATCAAACTCTGTAGTTTCTTATCCTCTTTGAAAAATAAACACAATAGATATAACGTATCTTAAAAATAAACACATCAATATCACTTGGTCCCCATTTAATGACAATCTGGATCAAACTCTGTAGTTTCTTATCCTCTTTGAAAAATAAACACAATAGATATAACGTATCTTAAAAATAAACACATCAATATCACTTGGTCCCCATTTAATGACAATCTGGATCAAACTCTGTAGTTTCTTATCCTCTTTGAAAAATAAACACAATAGATATAACGTATCTTAAAAATAAACACATCAATATCACTTGGTCCCCATTTAATGACAATCTGGATCAAACTCTGTAGTTTTCTCTTCATCCCAGAGCGACAAGTACCGATCACGTCATCAAAAAAAGAAAAAAGGATGAGAGAAAGACGAATTAATATTTTTTTCTTTTTTTCTCTTTGACTATTTCTTTTCTTTTTTTCTTTATTTAATTAGTTCTTCCTCTATTTTTCGTTAGTTTGTCTTTCTTTCTTTGTTTTTGTTTCAAGAAGAAAAAGACGAAAAAGAAGAGAATGAGAGGGGAATAATAATAATATTAATTTTTTTTCTTCATTTATTTCAACTTTCGATTACTTGTTACTTTCTATCGCTCTTCTGTTGTTTCGGGGGGGGGGGGGCAAAGCAATAATAACCGCCGCATTGACACCACATTGGTTCCTGAAATAATAACCGCCGCATTGACACCACATTGGTTCCTGAAATAATAACCGCCGCATTGACACCACATTGGTTCCGGAAATAATAACCGCCGCATTGACACCACATTGGTTCCTGAAATAATAACCGCCGCATTGACACCACATTGGTTCCGGAAATAATAACCGCCGCATTGACACCACATTGGTTCCGGAAATAATAACCGCCGCATTGACACCACATTGGTTCCTGAAATAATAACCGCCGCATTGACACCACATTGGTTCCTGAAATTAACTGCGATGATCAAAAGTACTTGGACAAAAGTATAAGAAAATATACGATTCGGATATTTTATTCACAACTTCGAGCACAATGCCAAACACCTTATTCATGCTTTTCCTGGTGGTTGATTGCATTATGATTTTTTTTTCTTTTTGAGAAGTTAAAATTAATCCATTTTCGGTGACAGCAATCCCTACTTGGTAAAACTAAATTTTCACGGTGCCTTCGGCTACCATTTTGGGGCAGCTTTATACAAAAATAATGAAAATTATTTATTTATCAAATATGTCTAGGATGATGCCCATTACTTCAGTATTCTTCAGTATTTGACTAAGGCATGTTTACTGGTATTTCACACCCTCACTTTGTATGCGAGCTATATGAAAAGGAAACCATGAAGAAGGATTATACACAAGTATACAAATTGTACGAATGAAAGCTAAAGGTTCAAATATTGATCAGTTATATATATATATATATATATATATATATATATATATATATATAATTTGAAAATGAGTTATTTCAGCAACCTGGGTTTCTACCTTTCGGCATCTTCAGGCGATTTACAATAACGGATTTTACCGTTTTTCGAACGGTCGAACAGGGATTTTTTACGAACGCCAGACTGGTATTTTTAAACAACCGAAAAATTTACAAAATTTAGGGAAGAGTTATTTAAGGACCTTAGAACGCTTTCATCCATGCTTGTATGATCTTCGTATGTATTTATGGGTATGATTATATCTGCACATAATTTCTCATCTTTCATTTAATACATATATAAGTATATATAATTATATACTTGTCTAATTTAATTTTGACCCAAAACTTATTAGTTATATATATATATATATATATATATATATATATATATATATGTCTGTGTGTGTGTGTGTGTGTGTGTGTGTGTGTGTGTGTGTGTGTGTTTATACTTTAGTTATGATAGTTTTAGGCGCCAAGATTGTTTTTTCCAGTAGCTTTATTCATAAAATGTATTTTGGTAAGCAGGCCTTTTTATAATAAAGTGCTCGATATTGAGGTAGAGATAGTTTTAATGCAAAGGATTTGTAAATTTATCTGAGCAAGTTCATGCCAACTTCGGGTGTCCTCACGAAACTTCGAAATCGGCATTAAACTGCCCAGTTAGAAAGTGACAAATTTTTTGCTCCAAAACTATATATATATATATATCAGAAACGTGCCACTCAGTCAAGATAGCCAGTGCCAAGTCTGAGTAGCAGTTACATTTTCATTCTCTGGTACAATATGCACCTAATCCAACAAATTTATGAAGGTTATCTTGTGATACCGACCGAGCAAAAGCGAGGGACCGGATGTTTGCACTATAACGACCAGAAAGCAAATAACCAAAACTCGTCGGTGCGCGTCCGGGTTCGCGCAGTTGTTCCGGTTGAAAAATAAAAATTAATTAAATATTAAATTTCCAGTTCGCGAGCCTACGCGAATTTTATTTATTGGCCAATAGGAAGCCCAGAATCAGATACGAATATGAATTCCCAAATGATCACCTGCGATCCAAAATGTCGAAGTAAAAAGCCGATACTGAAAGCATCGCCAGACAGACAGACGCAGGCCGACACACACGGACTGACTCGAGAGAGAGAGAGGAGTGTAATCAGTATCCCCTTGACCTACGTCAAGCGGCTTACTATGTTAGCCTCCCTTTCCTCTCTCATCTTATCTTTCGCTGTCTCAAAACTACTTACTGACCCAAGGAGTGGAAAGTTCAAAGACATTTCCTCCCGGTCAACGCACCCACAATTTAAGTATCGAATTCGCATTGTCAGCCTTCTATTGCCACTATAATCTCTCTGTTCGTTGTCAAGATATCTCAAGACCCCCTAACTGGATTCGGATGAAACAAAGTTTTTTTTTTGTTTTTTTTTTATACCACTTTATACCCTCATTTTCCCGTTATTTACATTTATTGATATAAGGATGTCCACCCAAGGGATTCTCTTTTTGATTTCTCTTTCTTATACTTTAAAGTATAAAGAAATAAAAAATTATCTAAGTTGCTTGAATTTTACATATTTTTCTGAATGCATATCGTTGTTCATTTTTAAATCGTTTGGTTGTGAGCATGCGCAGTCTGAAAAAAAAACAATAATCTAATTGTCAGACGCAAATGTTGTTGATTTTTGAATTTGTATATGTTGGGTTTGGCTCTCCTTAAATAATTTCGAAAGCTCAAATAATATTATTTGCTTTTGCAGCTTGGGATGAAGCGGAAGACATTTAATTAAGAATGAAAAAGGTCATAAAATCTACACCATGGACACCAGCGAATTCCTCCCGTGCGCAGGTACTAAAATACAAAAACAGATGTGAATAAATGAAATCTCTCATAAAAAAGAAATGCTTATATGTTACGTGTTCAAAAGATGTCAGTGTGGAGATTATGTATACATTTAGACTATCTCGATTGTGAGGTCTTGAGGTAACTTCGGAGTTAAACGAATTTCCTAATTTTGAAAAACGCTAAATTTGTTTTTAAGAATGAGATGAAGGAAGAAGGGGAGAAAAACGAATTAATTGATGGTAACACCGAAATTAGAATTTGCAGAAATGTTACATAAAAACTGGAATCAGTAGAAATGTCATTCTGCAGAGGGATACTGAAAATTCCATGGACAATGATTTTTAATGCAACAGAAAAAAAAACACATATACTTAAAATCAGGAAGAAACAGTTAAAATTCCTTAAACACCGTAATTAGGAGGGAAAATTTGGTAAATATAACCCTCACGAAATATTAGAATAACAACATATATGCAAAGTAAGAGTGTTAGTAGTCAGAAAATCGAATATACATCCGAACTGTATTGACTGTCTCTAGACTACCTCTAGACTGCCTCCCCGGAAGTCACGCAGGTTAGTATTTTTTGACAGAGGAAGAGTCACTTCTTATAGATAGGGCACCATAGCATTTAGAATTAGTTAAAAGAAACGTACTGGTCGAATATATAATCAAAAATACATGTTGACAAATTTTAAGTTCATCCATAAAATCACAGCTGTCGCAATACCGATCTTTTTGAATGAGGTTAATTAATGAGAACAAGAGAAATATGGGGAAGGTAGCCACTCACTTACCTGATGAGCTTGTATAAGATAGCGGAACGGGAGGGCGGGTCACAAAGAAGAAGAAGAAGAAGAAGAAGATAATCGGAATGAATAAAATAACAGCAAAATCTATTATAAAGAAGAAGTAGGAGGAGAGTGAAGATAAAGACGAGGAGAAGAAGAAGGAGAAATAATGGAAAAAGAAGATATTCGGAATAAATAAACTAATGACAATAATATTCATAATGTTGTGAATTCTGGTTGAGAAAACTCACTATAATAATAAATAACAAAAGCAGAGTTGGAGATAGAAAATGTAAGTTATATTGAACAAAAATATACAAACTGAAACACGGGTTAGTCAATTCAGGAATACTAATGAATACTATTAGTAGAATCAATATATACAGTCTTGTAGTGAAGAAACATGTTCGGGTAATGAGTCTATATTCAAAACAGTTCCAATTTAATATGCACCAACTTACTGACCAACTAAGCAGCTGTACAACTACTCCACTGTCCTTAACAACTACTACAATATTTAGTTGGCCCTCCCACTTAAGGCAACATGTGACACAAGGTCAGTTATATGTGGGTCTTCCGGGCCATATAGCCCGATCAAAAATACCTGTCTATCGTTTCCCAGTCGTGATTCTACTCTTCGGCGGAACCACGACTGGGTTAGTGCTCTCTGTCCGAAGGCAGAGAATGCTCTCCGCCCGAAGGCAGAGAACTGACAGTGACAAAGGTAGTACTTTACAACTACTACTCCGTTCTCTGTATAGGAAGGATTATATGTGTACATCAGGCGAATCCATTCTTATGTGCAAAAAAGGATGATCCCCAACACATCAAGAAGAAAGAGGAGGAGAATGAGGAATGAGAATAATAAAGAGGATAAGATGAAGAATGAGAAGAAAAAGGAAAAAAGAAGAAAAAGAGAGGAGAAGAGGCAAAAACATCATTTTGACGCAAGGTTTATTGTCAGCACAAATGTTGATTTTCTTTTTCTTTTTAGCAGTATATCAACTTCTATGGGTTATTTAAAGTCGAAATGAAACTAATTTTGTACACAATTTTGTTTGTGAGATAATGATTGTTTTAGTTATATAAGTCTTACTAATTAACCCGAAGATGGGAGAAAATAAGAGGTGGATTCATACCTTTCCCAAGATTATTTGCGTATGATAGAATATAACGAACCCAACTGGAATTGGAACTCGGCTCTCCGATTAACAATTCCGAGTCAATACTCATACATCCGCACATTCAGAGCACCTGATATTCCCAATCGGTCATCCATCTAAGTACTGACCAGATTCGACGTTGCTTAACTTAGGTGTTTCAGCATTCGCGGCTTATGGCCACTTCACGCTGAAGTTTGCAATAATAATAATAATAATAATAATAATAATAATTCAGAAAGCTTTAGAAAAAACTTATATAATTCGTAATCTATGAACATGACCAGTTTTCGTTCAAATGATTTCAAATTTTACAGTTTCTGTCGAAACATCTCAAAATTCTATGTTTAATCTATATATTTTTTCAAGTATAGAAATGTCATTCCTGATCAGGATGAACACCAGTATAGGAAGAGATGGTCGACCGAGTTCGGAAAACATATTTGCGAAGCCCCAGGAAGTCCGTTAGAAGATCAAGTCTGGAAACCAACATTCCTCCAACAACAGCTTGGAGTGTGTCTCATAGAAACATTTGCAAATAAGACCTTAAGAGCTGCACTTCATTCAGACCATTAATGATAATTAACAATCAATAGCTCAAACAATGTTATGTCGATAGTCAAGAGAAACTTGAAAAAGACGAGTTTGAAGAATATCTTGCTTTCAGTGGGAAGGCCGATTTCATACGAACGGCAAAGATCGCAAGTATAATGTTAGCATTTGAGGTGAAGAAAAATCCGTACCACAGGCGTTGTACATATAAAAAGTTGCGAAATCGTTCATGAAACCCACATACCCTTGCATTTCTTCTTTAACTTTCGATCAATAAATGTTATTCTGCTCAACAATTATCTTGTTTAGTTACTTTTGCTTAGGCTATGTAGTTATCAGATATTTGAGTCTCCAATGATGTCAAATTTTTTTAAACACTCTGCAGATCTTGTGATCTCAGAGCATTTTATGATCTCAGAACATCTTATGATCGTCAAACATCTTATGATTGTCAAACATCTTATGATCGCAGAACATCTTAATATCGTAGAACATCTTATGATTCGTAGAACATTTTATGATCGTAAAACATCTTATCGTAAAACATGTTACGACCGCAGAACATCTTATAATCGTAGAACATCTTACGATCTCTAAATATCTGACGATCGCAGAACATCTTACGCTCGTAGAAAGTCTTACTAGCATAGAACATCTTAAGATTTTAGAACATCTTACGATCGTAGAACGTCTTACGAGCATAGAACATCTTAAGATCTTAGAACATCTTACGATCGTAGAACGTCTTACGAGCATAGAACATCTTAAGATCTTAGAACATCTTACGATTGTCGAACGTCTTACGCTCGCAGAAACATCTTACGATCGTAGAACATTTTACGATTGCAGAACATCTTAAGTTCGTAGAACATCTTACGATCGCAGAACATTTCATGATTGTAGAAAATCTTCTGATCATAGAATTTATAAACGTAGAACATCTTATTATCGCAAAATATCTTACGATCGCAGAACATCTTATGATTGTAGAACAGCTTTTGATTGTAGAACATCTTACGATCGCAAAACATCTTACGATTATAGAGCATCTTAAGATCGCAGAACATCTCATGATTGTAGAAAATCTTATGATCGTAGAACGTCATATGATCGTAGAACATCTTATTATCGCAAAATATCTTACGATCGCAAAACATCTTATGATCGTAGAACATCTTACGATGGTAGAGCATCTCACGATCTAGAACATTTTATGATTGTAGAAAATCTTATGACTGTAGAATATCTTATGACTGTAGAAGATCTTATAATCGCAGAACAACTCATAATCAAAGACGTACTGCATCCTTTCCCGCGGACATGTTTGGAGCAGATAGCATTCTTGCTGACATTTAGAAACTGTTTTTATTAAATCAAATCAACCCCCCACCCTGTGTAAAAACAGCAGGGTTGATTCTGTGATCTTTATGTGATCTTTTTCGACATCATTTATTCAGCAAGCGCGTTTTGCGGCACTGTGCTCATCAATCTCCTCCATCTCACAAGCGTGGTTCACCGTGACATTCAAGGCAAATTAGTACAATACCTTGATAGTTCCTTCTGCACCGGGTATGTTGAGGTTACCCTGTCTCTCTGATAGGTTCCTCTGAAGCGCAGCTCCTACGCCCAAGCTAGGCACTGGCCGATGGCCGCTTGGCACAGACTGGCGGGTTGGAAACCGGCGGGTTGGGAAACCCTTCTTACTACTTTCACACTGTTTAGTCGGTAGATCTGTGCTGCTGACCGGTGTGTGTCTGTCGCAGTGTCCATGTGACTTCTTGGACCCATGTGTGTGTTAGATGTAGGCCGTGGACCAGTACTGTCCCGTATACAAGTCACCTCATGTTCAGTGGAAAATGTCATGATAACATTTGTGACCTTAGGTCTCTGACTTGGATCTGGAAAGAAAATAGTATCTAACAAAAACTAAAGAAAATGTTAAAATAATAATAATAATAATAATAATAATAATGACTAAAAAAAGCAATCGAAGACTGCAAACCCCCGCCAAAGCAATACCGACATCATCTCAGTAATTAGCAAGAGATGATTATTAAAATGAAAAAGAATAACTGCAATGAACTTGAACGCTATCAAGAGGGAAAATACATCAAATGAACTCGAACGCTCTCAAAATTAAATGCACACTTCAAATAAGACAAGCAACGTAATTCAGTATGTAGAGTAGCCTAGGGAAGGTAATACACTATTTTGTATGAGAAACAAAAAACGTAAATACGTTTAATAAAACCGGAAAAATAACCCACATACTTTATCCAGTACCGGATAGACCTCCAAATCTAATCAGTTTGTGCCAGTCATGAAACCAGTCATCCCTGATAGTTTCATCCGAATCCAGCCAGAGGCTTTGAAATATCTTGACCACGGACAGACAGGCAGACAAACAAACAATAAAGCAGACAAAGGTGACCGAAAACAACACCTCCGCTTTAAGGCCGAGGTAATAGTGGGTGCACTTGAAATGATAAAAAAATGGAACAAAACAACATATTGAACGAATCCCTGGAAACCCCAGCTTAAGAGATATACAAAAAATGGTCTTATTAAGTACAGCCCACACAATAAGGAGAACTTTGTCAATGTAACGCTAGGGATGATAGGGGAGATAAAAAAAAAACATGAAATGGAGCCATAACAACCTATCACGACCTGCCTTAGGTCTTTCCGTAGACTTGGTAGATAGTGCGACCATAGCAGAAATCGGATTATAATGAAAAATGACATAATAATAATAATAATAATAATAATAATAATAATAATAATACAACACTTAGAGGAAAGCACGATTTAAGAAAAGAGGTAGTATTTGGCAACATTTCAACAGTATGTCTTCTTTAAGTTATGCTTGCAAATTACACACAACACAGCCATCGTTTTGTTCACTTTGTTCCATTCATTACAAGAATAACCGTTTTTCTCAAGACAAACGACTTTTGTACAAATACTTATATTTTTTTTATTTTTATAATTGTATGCAATTATCAAACACAACTTAAAGACAGACATACAACCAAAACATTGTTAAACATTGTGAACCGCTGTGTATTTATTTCATTTTTATTCTTAAATCCACTCTTTCTTAACTGTTGACAAATATTGAAAGAATTACGTCCATCATTTTGTCTGTTGTAAACAAGAGATAAAACAATAATAATAATATCCAGACATTATCCAAAGAAGTTTACGTTGAACATATTCCCGTTATCTTAATTTTGTAATGAGAGAACAGTCATTAATCATTCTCGGATTTTATCTTTTCAGAATTTGTGGTTGATATGTAAATGTAATTCTTTGCCAGAATGCCCGGGGTTGGGTGGGGCAGTCTCTCTTTCAGAAGTTCTGAATCCATTTGTTTTATCGTTGAGTGAGAAACGCTTTCGTAAAATTTAACGAATTTTCTAAAAGGTTTCTCATATGCTCTTGTTTCCACGTGTGAATTTGGACATAACAAATTATCGTCTTTACTCTGCGAAGTCACCAGCATCTAGCAATTCATTATAAACTCATTCGTGGGGTGCATATCGGTTCTACAAACAGAAAATATAACAACCCGAGACAAAGTCTCAGCTATGTTCCTCTTGTATTTTATTTTTTTGCAATCATGCCTTAATAAATAAAGAAACAAACAAACAAACAAAAAAAAAAAACGAAAAAGGCATATTCCTCTCTGAAGCAAAAGCCTTCGCACTGACATGTCACAAATATTAACAGTGAAACACAGAGATTGTTTCCTTGCTAAAAAGAAAAAAGATTTTGACATAATTCACATTATTTAAAGATGTGCGTTGTGGTACAGTGTTTATAGGCTCGGAACGAGAAATCGGAGAGCCGATTTCGAATTTTATTTGAATTCTCTGCATTCTCTTACGCGCAAATGCCCTTGAAAAAAGGTATGAATCCGTCTCTTCCCCCAGTTATGGGTTAAATAACAGGACAGATTGGGTTCTATAGCCTTGGCTGGCAACCAGGTTAACGCAGAAAGTAATGTCAACCTACTGCGAGATAATCTTCTGTCCAGTCAGGCATGTCTCCAAAGAGACATGATCACCGAAGAGTGTATCGTGCATGGAACTGAACTGAGAGAGGTAATGGGAACTTCTGAAAGATTCCCTAATCCATGATACAGTAAGAATACCAGATTTTGGCGTCAAGGACGTACCCCAAATTTTAAATGCAAACTTTAAAAAAACATAGAAAATAAGTTTTCAGCACTTTCTCTTACTTTACCAAGATGTTGTGGGCATGATCCAGCTACATGTCGATCAACTTGACCCTTTGTGAATTGAATTCTATCATTTTAGATAGACTAAACTATCGTCCGGTTCACACTCCACCCAAGTCTATTGAACAGATGAAGAGGCTCATCCCTTGTTCCCTGTTTAGGATGTAGTTTCCGGCTTTCTCTTTTCCAATCTTTTTACTCTTACGTAGCTCCCTGCGCATCAGTGGCGTTACCGCCTTGCCCGGGGTGATATGATTAAAAAACAAAACAATAGGGAGAGTATACCTTCTCTTAGACGTATAAGTTCCTGAGTGGGATATCTATCCACGGCAGAACTCCATCAATCACAATGCTGCTTACGTTTTAATATCCATTGTTTTCCCCAGCAGTGTCTTTTTCTATTTTTTATTTTATAATCATTTCACCCCAAGCAAGGCAGTCGGACTGCCACTGTTGCGCAGGGTGTTGTGGAGTAGTTTTCGCACTGAAGGTTATAATCGGGCGATGTCGATTAAAGCACCCAAAATATTAGGAACTTGGTCATCTTCTACTGTAAGCTGACTCCTTAGTATTCAGCTAACTGCCGACTAATATCAACTGCCTAGTTGTTCTACTGAACTCCAATAGAACTCTAAAGAACTCTCTAAAACTTCTAAGAACACCGATGAACTTCCCAAGAACTTCTCGAGTTAACGTCCTTTCACCATAACATAGTGGAAAGTGATGAGAAAGAGGGGTTAGTGATAGGAAATGTCAGGAGGAGGGTAATAAACGGATGAGAATACCGGTGTAATGGCGTGGAGTGGATGGAGAAAAGAGCTTGAGAGAAAGGATGCGAGTCAGTGAGATAGAAGATGTCTATTGACCTTACATTTAAATTCCTGGAGATTGTAGCTGTCGGAGAAGCAAGTATATGGAAGGGAATTCCACAGGCGGGAAGTGCGAGAAAAGAAGCTGTTAGAGTAGAAATTGCGGTTACATTTTATTGGTTTCACTGTAAAAGGGTGGAACCTAGTTGCTAATCTAGTAGCTCGAGTAAATTTATACCTAGGACGCACCAGTAAGCTAAGTTCATCGAAGCAGAAGCCGTGAAAGTATTTGTAGAAGGGGCACAGGGAAGCTACGTCACGCCGGTGAGAGATCGACTGCAGCCGATCACTAAAATATCGGATGAAAGTCCATTATATGTCTAGAGAAAAAGAAAAATTTAGGTTTACCTTTTTATTTAAATTTTACTCCTAAGGTAGATAATACGGAAAATTAAAAATAAAGTAAAGCTTTACTTAAATGTAAAGCGATAAAAAATAAATTTTACTCATATAAATTCTTAAAAAAATATACTCAAGCTATGATATTCACCGAATGAGAGTCGTGCTATCTGTATTTAACATCCTTAATGCTTTTAGTGTTGGCTCCCCTTCCCTAGTTTGTTGGTTTCCTTACCCTACACTACTCTGTCACAGAAACATTCTGTACATATACGTATTTTTATGACCAGTTGAGTGCCATACGTGTATGGCCAGCCTTCCTTGAAGATCCGGTTAGGTGAAACCTAGGTAGGTTTGTTGGCTCTTTAGGTTATATATATATATATATATATATATATATATATATATATATATTAATGCAGGTTTCATTGAATAGTATAGACAAGTTTTGTCTATTAATTTTGTGTAGGATCCGTTCATACCGTCTGATATACTTGATGATGATGTCGTTGAAAGACAACAAAAAATCACAGTATTTGTTGAATTTTTTATCGGGTCTAAGCTTTCGGCTCACATAAGCCATTATCAAAGAGTAAATATTAACACACAGTAAACATAGAACATTTAAGCTATTAACAATAAAGATAATTGAATTGAAAATGGACATATGAATTTACATTTAGAGAATGTATCTCTAACAACCTCAATAATATCTACATCGGCCACACCACAAATTCGCTCTCACGGCGTCTGACGTTGCACTTAAATAAAAATTCAAATATATTCCGTCATTTAGAACAACACGGTTATCAACGCACACTTCTGACAAAAACGCTTGTTGATAACACGTACATACTCAAACAAGAAAATAATAAGCAGAAACTAAAAATCCTCGAAGCACTCTACATTAAACAATTTAAACCTGGTTTGAATACAATCAATTTCGATATTTCCAACAACGTACTCAAATGTCTGTAATCAGACCAGGGACCATAACACCACTATTTTGTCACTGTCTTTGGCCATCCGCCACGGTAGGGATGGACTTATATTTTCAATTCAATTATCTTTATTGTTAATAGCTTAAATGTTCTATGTTTACTGTGTGTTAATATTTACTCTTTGATAATGGCTTATGTGAGCCGAAAGCTTAGACCCGATAAAAAATTCAACAAATACTGTGATTTTTTGTTGTCTTTCAACGACATCACCATCAAGTATATCAGACGGTATGAACGGATCCTACACAAAATTAATAGACAAAACTTGTCTATACTATTCAATGAAACCTGCATTAATTAAAAAAATGCTGCCAAAATACACACAATTTAAATATATATATATATATATATATATATATATATATATATATATATGCAATTTGTTATACATATTATTTATATTTTATATATGTGCGGTACTTATTTGAAAGCGCTCAATATCAGTGACAGAGCTGATATATGAATATGTTTTTTTTTAGATATATAGCTAAAATATGCTTTTTCGATATATAGTTAAAAGATAGTAAAATGTGTTGCTGGTCATTTTACAATAAAAATGTATTTTTATATTTTCTAATGTGGCATTGATTATCATTTTGCTATAAAGAATATATTGTTGGTAATTTTATTATAAAAATGTACTGTCAATCTGTTTGGAGGTTGACTATTTGTGTAGGTGGGGGTCTAAACTGGTGCTATCATCTCAGGTCAAGATAGACCTGGAAACAGCAGCAATAAAGAGGTGGTTCCATGCCATACACACTTAGACGATCATGTCCCCTTTTGTGACATGACTGACTAGACAGAAGATTTTCTCACAGTAGATGGCCATTACTTTCTGCGGTAGACTGGTTGCCTACCAAGGCTACAGAACCCAATCTGTCCTGCTATTTAACCCATAACTAGAGGAAAGAGGCAGATTAATACCTTTCCCAAGGGTATTTGCGTGTAAAAGAATGCAATGAATTCAACTAGAATTCGGACCAGGCTCCCCGATTTTTCGTTCCGAGCCGATATCCAATGCACCACAAAGCACTGTACAAATCATTTTTATGATACTTTGCTTATTTACTACCTTAAACGGTGTATAATTTATCCATTTAATTAACAGATCTCATACAGGAATTCAGTGTACCATCTCACATAGATAACTCTTTCTCTGAGATTAGCATAGTCCAATGAAAACTTTAATCTTCGTCCTTAAGGGCGCATGGGAACTTTTCGAGAGATTTCAGGAAATAAAGCTGCGTTCCTGAATGCGGGCAAAAGTGGTATATAAAAGAGCTTCGCTTATGACCTTCATAATCTTCTAGATCAGAGGTTTCCAACCAGTGGTTTGCGACCCCCTGGGGGTCACGAAGCCTTGGCATGGGGGTCGCGACGCCATGGTAGGGGAGCGTGTAGCCTTTTTAGAAGTAGCTTGGGATAACATTAATTGTATTTCATCAATTACATTTTTCAAGCTTTTACATTTTTTTTGTTTAGGTGCAAAGTGAAAGTTATGACAAACGTTTTGAAGGTTGTTATTTCTAAGCATTAAAAAAAGATTAATGCATATATTATCCTTATATCTGTCTTGTGTGTCTTACTTCTTAATAGGAACGGAATGGATGTTGGAGATGACATGAGACTTGTTCTAACAAATACTCGGCCACAAATTTCAAAGCTTGCTGCTGAAATGCAACATCAGGCATCTGATTTTAAGAAATATATGTTCTTTTTTTGTGAATTCAGGTTGGACCAATGAGCTTTAATTTAGTAATAAATAATTACAGAATTTTAAAATATTTTTTTAGTTGCTTATTTCCCTGTCCTTCACAGAAAATAAAAATAAAACTAAGCTGCTGATAGTAAGGCCTAAGTAGGGGGTAACATGGATGTCAAACTTTTAGGTAAGGTGTCGCGAGTGCCAAAAGGTTGGGAACCACTGTTCTAGATAATAAGAAGACAGTCTATTCATAGGATTCTTCTCTTATACTGGTAATATATATCTCATTATGACATGTCACATCGTACTTAGAGATGATATTGACACTGATGAGTGACATAGCTTGCTCGAGCAACATAAAAGATATCACGGACAAGTCTGTTATACCAAACTAACAGCTTTTAAAATATAAAAAAGTAGTCATACCCGATATTCATGTTCACGACAGGAAAATTCTCGTATTTGTTGAAGGGATGAAATAAGTTAAATGCCTCTTTTTGTCTCGAACCACTGTACAAATCATGGAAGTTACCAGCTTGCTTAAATTATTTCAAGCATGATATTCTTCAAATTCGTCTTTTCAAGTTTCTCTTGACTATCGACATAACATTGCTTGAGCTATTGATTGTCACTTATCATTAATGGCTTGAATGAAGTGCAGCTCTTATGGTCATATTCGCAAATGTTTCTATGAGACACGTCAAGCTGTTGTTGAAGGAATGTTGGTTTCCAGACTTGATCTTCTAACGGACTTCCTGGGGCTTCGCAAATAAGTTTCCCGAACTCGGTCAACCATCTCTTCCAATACTGGTGTTCATCCTGATCAGGAATGACATTTCTATACTTGAAAAAATATAGAGATTAAACATAGAATTTTGAGATGTTTCGACAGAAACTGTAAAATTCGAAATCATTTGAACGAAAATCAGTTATGTTATTAGATTACGAATTACGACTGAGAACTTTGCCAACAATATTAAAGATTTTTTTTTTAAGAAATATTTTTAACTCAGAGAGAAGCTAAACTATGGATGGTTTGAAGTCACATTCCAAACCCCCAGTGAACGATATCATAAAAAAGTTTTGAAGATTCGATCTTAAACCACCAATCTTGTATATAAAAGACAGTTTGATTGCCTTTAAAGCTTTAATTATTTATATCAGGAAATAAGTAAGGTCCTGTTAGAAGGTTCAACCTCCAAATACCAATTTTCTTTATCACGAAAGCAATCTGGTCGTGCGTGCAGTCTCGACCCCCTAGCGACTAATTATCTATATTATATAAGAAATCTTGTTGCCTTTGGGGGTTCTATCCAAATCAGAAAACATTTCTGGTTGTGCTTGGAGGCGTACCCTTAAACCACTAATTAACTATTTATATTATGAAACAAGGCCTTTTGTGTTTGGGAGTTCTATCTCAAACTACCACTATATCAGAGTCTTATTGCCAGCATGCCACGATAATAGACAGCAAAGAACTTTGATGAGTATATACACATATGTTCTGCGCTTCTAAAAATACCCCCATTTGCCCAGACAGTATTAGCAATTTGGCTAATATATCTATTATCAACATTGACAGATGGAGACCATTGAAATGTTTTAATCACCGAGTCAAGATTGCTGTATCACTTGTATTGTAGCAATTTAGCTTGTTATCACATTGGTTTACGCTTCAAATGTATTTAATAGTGTGAGATGATATGGCTTCAAACAATCGTCTGGAACTCACGATACCTTTATTTATAATGAGCGTAATATGTGGTATAAAAATGTCTGGAATTGACGTAAGTTAGGGATTATGTGGTTGGGTCATTGACGAATAAAGAAGACGAGAAAAAAGCAAAATGCGCAAGGGAAGGAAAAAGAAGAAGGGGGGGGGGGTAAGAAGAGAACAAGAGATGGAATTCTGGAAGAGTCAGAGCAAAAAAGAGAGGGGAGGGAACTGAGTAATTAATAATAGAATAAAAAGAAAAAAAAAGAAATAAAAATAATAATAATAATAGTCAGTCAGTTAAGTGCCATGCGTAATACATACTTGGGCGATCATGTCTCGAAAGAGACATGAATGACTGGGCAAAAGATTATCCCGCAGTAGGTTGGCATTACTTTATGCGGTAGACTAGTTGCCAACCAAGGCTATACACCCAATCTGTTCTGTTATTTAACCCATAACTGGAGGGAAGACACGGATTAATGCTTTTCCCAAGGGTATTTGCACGTAAATAAATGTAAGGAATTCAACTAAAATTCGAACTCAGTTCCTCGATTTCTGGTTCCAAGCCGATATCCACTGCAACACAACGTACATCCAGCACCACACTAGAGTAGAAGAGACGGTTGCATTTAGCTATTTCGATGGTAAAAAGGTGGGATCTTGATACCAATCTAGTAGAACGCGTAAATACATGTGGTCAGGAAACAGGGAAAGAAGCTTGTTAGAGCAGTTCCCATGAAATTACTTGTAGAAAAGACAGAGGGAAGCCACATTACGTTGGTGAGAAAGTAATTGAAGGCGAACTGCCAAATCAGGATAGTTTATATTTCAGATTTATATTTGGATTTTGTCGATAACCTCAATATGAATAGCAAGAACACCCACATGGCAACATTTAAGAACTTTAAAAAAACTATCAAGATACAGGGTTCTTAAGATGGAAATTTCAAGAAATGAGGTACATGAGGACATAAATAATTCCAGTTGCAGTTGGAGCTTTTAGATTTATTGGAAAAGGTTTCGATAGACTCTTTGAAGAAGCATAAAAAATGTATCTTTAATTACGGGTCACACTTTACGAAGAGAATTATCTATAAAAAAAAGGTATGTGATCTTAGGTTTCGTTTTTTAAGAAAACTGTTCAGTGGAAAATGCCATGATGTCATTTCTAGCCTTAGGTCTCTGCTTGGGACTCGGAAGAAAATGACCATACCCCAGAAATCAAAGGAAGTAAATTATTAATAACAATATTAATAAAGGTTGCAGGAAAATAGGGATAGTATAAGTTTGTAATTTGGGGCCACTGACTTTCTTGAGAGAACAAAGAGAAGAAAATTATGAAAAATATTAGAAAGAAAAAGAAAAAAGAAGTGGATCAAAGAATAAAATTTATGAATTCAGGAATTAGATGAGTAAAAGTAATACAAAAAGAAGAAAAAAGAAAAGAAAAGAAAGTAGTGTAAAAAAGAAAAAAACTAGTATGAAAGAAAATAAGAAGTACGAGAAAGAAGAAAATATAAAGAAGAGAGAGGAGGAAAAAGAGAAAACAAATGCAAGCTTAAAGAAGGTAGGAGAAAAGAATGAGAATCAGAAGAGAAAAATGGTCGATATTTCAGAAGAGAAAAGGAAGAAGGAAAATAAGAGAGAAATAAAAAAGATTAGAAGAAGAACAAGAGGAGGGAGAAAAAGAGAGAAATTGAGGAGGAGTACTTAAAGAAAATTCAGTGAAAAGGAAAGAGAAGGAAGTAGAAACAGATCAAGGGGAAATAACAGAAGGAAAAGGGAGAGAATAAGGGAGAAAGGAAGAAGGAGGTGAGAAATGTTAAAAGCAAAAGGTTGAAAAAATGGTATTGGCCAAACAATAAGGCGTGTGAAAGAAAGGAAAATAATGTGTAAAGGGAGAATGCGATAAAAACCGTAAAGAATAAAAGAAAGAAGAAAAAGAGAAGAAAAGCAAAAGAAGGAAATAATTTGAAAGAGAAGGAAAATGTCCCAAAAATAATATCGCGAAAAAAGTGGAGGAATATGAAGGATCGATAGGAAGAAGAAAATGTCTCATTAAAATCGTAAAATAATAAAAAAAATGATAAAAAGATAGAAAAAAGAAAGAAAGAATTACAAAAAAAATGGGGGGAATAGGTTGAGTAAGGAAAAAAAAAAGAAAAAAGGAGGAAAAAAAAAACAACAGACGCACAGAAAAGGATACTAAAAATATCTTGCTCGAGTACAAACGATTTCAAGAATTAAAATAAAATAAAATAAAATAAAATAAAATAACAGATGTTTGGTCACTTAACAAGCTTTGAAAAAATCCATCCTCTGTAAAAATAATGATTAGGAGTTTGCAGGTTCTCTGGGAAATTCTATCTCCAACACTAACAATCAACAAAGACCATTATTAGTTATTAGCTTGTTCGCACATGCACCATACTCTCCAATAGGTCGATTTGTAATTAGTACAATGATTAATAACAATATTGATGACAACAAACTAGATAAAAATAGACATCTCTGTCTCTTCTATAAATACTTTCATGGCTTCTGCTCGGATGAGCTTAAGTCACTGTTGCCTCCTCAACAGGTGTTTACCCGTGCAACCAGACTGGCAACTGGGTCCCACCCATTCACAGTTAGATTAACCAAATCCAGACAACAATTCTACTCCTGCAGCTTCCTCTCTCGCACTTCCCGCCTGTGGAACTCGCTCTCGTATTCTTGCTTTCCTGACGGCTACAACCTCCAGAAATTTAAATACAAAGCCAATACTCATCTACTAACCACTGGACTCTAGCTCTCTCCCCTCCCCTGTATAATCTTCACGTTCTCTCCGCCCATGTATCTGTCATTGCACCTGCTTTCTCAGCTTTCTATTGTTCTTTTCTAACTAGCTTGTACTCCTCACTCTTTTCTAATTAATCCTTCTACATTTATGTAACCCCCTGCACATCAGTGGCGTTTCTGCCTTGCTCGGGGTGAAATGATTAAAAAAAAATATATATATATAATAACCGTCTTCTTCCTCATATTTCCACGTAAACTCTTTCTCATATTCGGAAACAAACAGCCTCGAGTAGGGTGAACACCGTTATAACAAAAAAAAAAAAAAAAAAGATACACAAATGACATTTTCTTCATGTTAAATTCAGAAGAAAAACTGAAACTCCTTTCCTCTTTTACGGTAGTGAATACTGGACAATTTAGTCAAAGATGAAGAAGGAACAGAAATGTGGTTCTACAGAAGGATGCTAGGGATATCATGGACGGAATATATGAGCAACAATGACTTTTTAAAGAAAATTGAACCAAAACGGAAACTTATACTAAACACCAGTTTAAATTTCTGAAGCATGTCATAAGCAAAGAGAGCTTGGAAAATCTGATACTCACAGGATAAATAGATGAATAGAGGGACAGAAGAAACAGCGCGTAATGTACTTGATGGTAGTGTGCGGGAGAAATAACAAAAAAGACAAATCTTATTAAAAGCTACAAGGGGCAGGAAGATGTGAAGAGCCATGATAGTCTACGCCTTGAAGAGATACAGGACATGAAAGTAAAAGAAAACGAAAAAGAAATCAAAAAATAAAAAATAAAAAAACCGACAGACCAAGGTGTCCACTACATATTGGAGACGTCAGGAACATGTAGCTTCAAAAAATGATCTGGTAACAGATAACTGATGCTATGACATTGAGATCCGAAAACGTATAACAAAATATTTTCCAGAAACCAGAAGTGTGGTATTGCTGCGGTCATCGAGGCTGAAGCTACCCAGTCTTCTCTTTCTGAATTTGACAGATTTTAAATGAGTTTACATGACCTTGTAGGTAATGAATTATTTTCTTCCTACAACCTAGTAGAAAACATAAGGATGCAATCCTCTCGTTACTCAACAGCTATTTCCATGAAAAATTTTCCGATGAACAGCATTCGTTTATTCAAATAGTTTCAGGTAAAAGTGTGCTACAATCTTAACAAATTCAAATGTAGATTTAATCGTTATTTATCCTACAAAGTAATATGATCTGCCCTTATCTATCCTTTCTATCCTACCTAACATTTATAATCTGCACTTTTTACCTACTGCTCTTACGTCTCACCCTGGGTATGATAATAAAGTACATCCTTCAACAAAGATTCTGATCGGGGTGTTTTGAGCAGCATTGTGTTATGGGGAAACACACCTAATATAAGTTAACGGGAAGTTTATAGGAGTTCTTTAGACTTCTATTGGAGTTCAGTAGAACTACTAGACAGTTGACATTATTCGGCAGTTAGCCGAATACTAAGGAATCAGCTTTCAGTGGAAGATTACCAAGTTCCTAACATTTTGGGTACGTTAATTCGATTAGCAACCGACATAGCACGATTATAACCGTCAATGCAAAAACTACTCCACAACACATTGTTCCTAGGTCCACTCTGACCCGGGATCGTAACACCTGTGAGGTTCCCAACAATGTGTAAATATTAACACCCAGAAACTAAGACCAAAACACCATAAAAGAATGAAAATATGTCTTCACAATAAATACTCCAGCAATACATTTTTGAAAAAAATAACAGCAATACATTTTTGTAAGAAAGAAAATTTTGTTCGCAAGAAAATTAAGTTTCGATATTAAATAACCCTCTTATGTCTATATAATAGACTCATTCAGTAACCTCAACTTTGTGTGACTCTTAAGCCTTGGAATGGAGGAACAATAATATAAAAGATGAATAGCAAAAGAGGCCATTCAAAAACAATTCAGTCAGTCAGGTAAGTGCCATACGTGATCGTCATCGTCTTGCGGCCATTGGCCGAGATAGAACTCTATACACCTCTCCAGTATTCCCTGTGCATTTAGAACCCTGGCGCAGTTTTTGCAGCGAAATTCATAATCTTGTCAAATAACTGAATACTTGATGCTTCGCCAGGGCTACCAAGGATGTTTTTATTGTGACACCAACACTATATAGGTTGCCTCCAGGCCCCATCCTGTTATGTAACCCATAACTGGAGGGAAGTGACGGATTAGTACCTTTCCCAAGAGTACCAGTGCTGAAGTGAATGCAGGGTACTCAACTGCAATTCAAACTCAGCTCACCGATTTCTCTTTCCAAGCCGATATCCACTGCACCACAACGCACATCTATCACTGAACGCTTACAGCGCCTGGTATTCCCAAGTGGTCACCCATCTATGTACTGACCAGGCTCAACGTTGCTTAACTTCGGTGATCGAACGAGAGCCAGTGTATTCAATGTGATATGCTGTAATGTCATACGTGATACAGGCTTGGTTGATCATGTCCCGAAAAAGACATGACTGACTGGGAAGAAGATTATCCCGGAGTACGTTGCTATTACTTTCTACGGTAGACTGGTTGCCAGCCGAGTCTATAGAACCCAATCTGTCCTGTTATTTAACCCATAACTTGAGGGAAGAAACGGATTAATACCTTTTCTCAAGGGTATTTGCACGTAAGTGAATGCAGAGAATTCAACTGGAATTCGATCTCGGCTCCCCGATTTCTCGTTCCAAGCCGATAACCACTGCACCACAACGCATATCCGCTCCAATTAAGCAATGGAAAAAATGTCCTTAAAAACAAAACAAAAAAAAAGAAATGTGTGGGACTACCATACTGTATCTAATATTCTTTATAGTAGTGAATGTTGGACAAATTGATCACAGATGAGGTAGAGATTAAAAGCGAGAGAGATATGGTTCTGCAAATGATTGGGGGGGGGAGCATGTGAGTGAAAAGGAAGTTTTTTTAGGGCTTATGATCCACAAAGTAATTGCTGATCACTGTCAGAAAGATACATCTAAAATGTTTGGACTACATAATGAGGAAAGGATATGCGTTGTGGGCAGTGGATACCGGCTTGGAACGAGAAATCAGGGAGCCGAGTTCGATTTCTAGTTGAATTCGTTGCATTCATTTACGCGCAAAGAACCTTGGGAAAGGTATTAATATATCGCTCCTTCCTTCAACAATGTGTTAAATAGCAAGACAAATTGGGTTGGCAACCAGTCTACCGTAGGAAATAATGGCAACCTCGGCAAGAAAACTGAATGCGTTGTCATAAGCAAAAAGAACAGCCCGAAATGCCAAATACAGGTGGGGGACATTAGAATCAAGCAAGTATAAAAATTTAAATACCTAGGAAGCGTTCTAACAGGAGATGGAAAGTGCGACACAGAGATCCGAAGGCGAATTGGCATGGCGAAGGACGCGTTCCATAAGCTGAGTAAAATACTAAGACACAGGAAAATTTCCCTAGAAACAAAGAGAATGCTAGATTGCTATGTGATGTCAGTTTTTCAATACGGCATTGAATGCTGGACAATATCCTCAAAGATGAGGAAAAAGTTGAAGCAGCGGAAATGTGGTTTTACAGAAGGAAGCTGCGGATATCATGGGCCGAACATATGAGCAATGATGAGGTTTTGGAAAGAATGGCATTGAAAAGAAAACTAATAGTGAGCATCAGGAAGAGACAACTGATGTTCCTGAGACATGCAATGAGGAAGGAGGACTTGGGGAACCTGATACTGGGGGCCAGATACAAGGAAAAAGAGACAGAGGAAGATAACGGATAACATATTTGAAGGGCCTGAGCAGGTGAATGACAGAACGGGGGTTGCGTGGAGTAACAGGAGAAAACATATTAAGAGCCACCAGGTATAGGGAGACGTGGAAAGCCATGATCGCCTAGGTCCTGAAAGACTAGGGCACATAGAAGAATTGCGGAAAATCCCTCTGACTGGTCAGTCATGTATCTTTCGAATCATGATCGCCAAGCGTGTATCAAGTATAGGTACTAGTCTGATTGAATGGGGAAAGAGGTCTCGGAGTACTGAGCACACACAACTGAAGAGAAGCAGGTAAAATCATTAAGTAAACTATTCAATAAGTCTTGGTAAATGGACAGAAGAACAAGATCGCCTCATACGAAGAGAATACGTAAAACAGCAAGAGTAACAAAAAGAAAATGTGGACAGCTATGATTATCCATTTTATGGAAGAACACTATAAATAAAGGTATAGACATATTTTCTTTTTCGAAAATCAAATTAAACGTGAGTAAATGAAGTGAGAACGGTTAAAAGTTCTTCTTCTATGTGCCCTGTCCTTTCAGGACGTAGGCGATCATGGCTTTCCACGTCTTCCTATTTCTGGTGGCTCTTAGCACGCCTTCTCCTGTTGCAACATGCAACCCTCATTCCATCATCCACCTGATTAAGTCCTTCAAATATGTTATCCGCTGCTTTCCTCTGTCTCTTTGCCATTCTATCTGGCTTGTCAGTATCTGGTTCTCCAAGCCCTCTTTCCTCATTGCATATCCCAGGAACTTTAGTTGTCTCTTCCTGATGCTCGATATAAATTGATATTAATTTCCTATTCGTTTCCTTCATTTCCAAAACCTTATCATCGCTCACATGCTCGATCCATGATATTCGCAGCATCCTTCTGTAGAACCACATTTCAGTTGTTTCAAGTTTTTCCTAAATCTTTGATAATATTGTCCAGCATTCACTGCTATATTGAAGAACCGACATCACATAGCAATCCAGTACTCTCTTCTTTGTTTCTAATTGGAGTAGATAGATCTATCTATCGCCCGGTTCACACTCCACCCACGTCTATTGAACAGGTTAAGAGGCTCATCCCTTGTTCCCTGTTTAGGATGTGGTTTCCGGCTTTCTCTTTTCCAATCTTCTCACTTTGTTTTTTGTTTTTTTTCAATTGGAGTAGATAGACTAACCTATCGCCCGGTTCACACTCCACCCACATCTATTGAACAGGTGAAGAGGCTCATCTCTTGTTCCCTGTTTAGGATGTGGTTTCCGGCTTTCTCTTTTCCAATCTTCTCACTTTGTTTTTTTTTCAATTGGAGTAGATAGATCTATCTATCGCCCGGTTCACACGACACCCACGTCTATTGAACAGGTTAAGAGGCTCATCCCTTGTTCCCTGTTTAGGATGTGGTTTCCGGCTTTCTCTTTTCCAATCTTCTCACTTTGTTTTTTGTTTTTTTTCAATTGGAGTAGATAGACTAACCTATCGCCCGGTTCACACTCCACCCACATCTATTGAACAGGTTAAGAGGCTCATCCCTTGTTCCCTGTTTAGGATGTGGTTTCCGGCTTTATCTTTTCCAATTTTTTCACTATTACGTAGCCCCCTGCCCATCATTGGCGTCACCGCCTTGCTCAGGGTGATACGATTAAAAAAAAACCCCGAAATTGTCCTGTTTCTCAATACTTTAAAAACAATAAAAGAAGAAAAATGTGTTAGAATGAAGCGCTAAACTACAAGAAAGCATAATGAAAACAAGGATCTGAAAGAGAAAACGCAATGGGCGGTAATGAAACGCAAAATCGAAAAACAATAACAAACAACAAACGTAATAGAAAAATATAAATGAATGGAAAAAAATAGAGCGAAACAAGACAAAATACATGATGATAAAATGATGCATCTGAATTTAACCAAACCTGCAATTTCCCGCCTGGAGAGAAAGCCAAAATCTCTCTCAAAATCTTTTCCAACCAAAGGTTCACGTAAACAACTGACCTCTTTCTTTTGTACAAAAGGCAGGACCACCCAGACAAAATCAAAGCTGTTTTCTTGTTATTTTCTTTACAAAAAAATTCGTCTTAGGAAAGGCCCGAGAGCCACTCGAAATAGGGGGTTACATTAAGTAGCAGTATATTTTTTTATCATATCACCCCAAGCAAGGTGATAACGCCACTGATGCGGAGGGGGCTACGTAAGGGTAAAAAGAATGGAAAAGAGAAAGCCGGAAACCACATCCTAAACAGGGAACAAGGGATGAGCCTCTTCACCTGTTCAATAGACGTGGGTGGAGTGTTAACCGGGCGATAATTTAGTCTATCTACTCCAATTGAAAAAAAAAGAAAAAAAGAAAAGAGTGAAAAGATTGGAAAAGAGAAAACCGGAAACCTCATCCTAAACAGGGAACAAGGGATGAGCCTATTCACCTGTTCAATAGATGTGGGTGGAGTGTGAACCGGGCGAATGCGAATAGTAAGATAATGATTGACCCCAGATTTGAACGAGCACTTCCCATGGAAGTAGCGATAGAACAGTGAGACGCTTGCCACATCCCGTTTATGAGATAACATTTACTACTATATAGAATATTTGATACGACATGATAGTCCAACACATTTCTCTTTGTTTCTGAGGAGATTTTCTCATCGCCTAATAGTTTCTGGATGATCTCTTTCACTATTTATCTTTTATATTATTGTTTCCCTAATCCAAGGCCCAAGAGACACACAAAGTAGTAAAGGTACTGAATGAGTTGTTTTTTTTTTTTTGTTTTTTTTTTGGTGGGGAGGGTTCTGTAGTAGTGGTTCGCGAGAAGAGTAAACTCATATCTCCCCAATGGGGACACGGAGGGAACGTGGGGAGGTTTACATTAATGTGAATGGCATGGCGGATGCTGGCCGTGAAGATTAGACCTGGCAGAACCAACGAATATAGATCTTCCGAACACTTTCCATGGAAGTAGCAATAGAGAATTGAGAACTTGACCACATCATACATGTGTGTGAGAGGTTTGAGGATGGAATACAATTTGCCACTGACAAGGACTCAGAGACGCTATTAAACTCTATCGAAACTGGTGAGTGAGGACAGGGCAGTTCCTGTCCAAATATAAGAACGGTACTCCATTTTAGGTCCGATCTGGCTCTCGAAAATGTTAAAGGTAGCATGTGAAGTCGGGTACTTACTGGAGCGCTACAGGGATCCGGTTATTTTTCCTTCATCTTTGCGATGTGTGTCAGTTACCTATAGACTCCGAAACGGCTGAACCGATTTTCTTGAAAATTTAAACAGTTGTACTATAAGCGACTGCGAGTGTTCTTAGCTAGGTTTTGTGTCGAGGTACTCCCGATAAATATCAAAATCGATAATCGAAAAAATTGGGTTATAGAAGGAGTGGTCCGATTTTAATCAAATTTGATACACTCATAGACAAAGACATAAGAAACGATATTCAGAAGTTTCAAGGTTGCAGTTCTTACAATAGTGCAGAAAATCGATAATATATATATATATAAGGCAAGATATTTGTGTGTATGTCTGTTTATCTGCCTGTATGTTTTCAGTCCTTTTATTTTAGTTTTTGCTTCGGGTTTGGCTCTAAGTATGTATAATTATAGTTCTTAGTCTCGGCCATGAAACCATTTACTCAGAGGACTTATTTAGACTTCAAAATTCAGTTTACGACGAAAAAAACTTAATTGATATCGATACCAGGAAATCAAAATTTGACTTACATCCATTCATTTTTCTTTCAGTCTACGGTTTCGCTTTAACTGGAAACAACTATTGCTTTTTCGTCTTTCGTGCCAACGTCCAAAGACTCTGAGCTCCAGGGTCATGGATTAGTTTTCAAGCTTTCATTACACCCGAGCAACACAGAGCTATACTGCGAGTAGGAATTTAAAGGTAAAAGGAACACAGAAAATCTACCTAATAAGCTTGTGTATATAGATAGCATAACAGCGTATGATGGAAATTAAAAAGCAAACATTGCCAAGTACTACAAAGGATGGATTGTTGTGGGGGAGCCATGATCGACAACATACGTAATTTGTGTTTCGTGTATCGGAAATTAGTGCTGAAAGTGGAATCGTTGAGACGAGTTCAAATTTCGCTCTAGTCGGTCATTATTGGCTTTGGTATTCGTCAACTCAGTCTCTTTAATGCAACAACGAAGATTCTACATTAGGGTTGATATCCTCGAGACAGGGCGCTGCTCATTACAAAAAGTCGAACCATCTGAAGGCAGATGCACGGAGAATGATAAGGAAAAGATACTACACTTTGATCTCACTGACATCACTTCGGTGACAAACATTTCACTGTCCACTCGACCACCAACACATTTTTGGTACAATGAAAAAAGTGCTGTCACAGGGTTAAATCTTCGAGAGTAGGCTGTTATCATTACGTTAAAAGAAAGAGAGAACTGATACTACAGTTCGACCCCCAACCCGAATGCTAAGTAATATCTGTATTAATCAGCTTCCCCACGATGGTAGGATATCACGCATTCGGTTTTAACGTGGAGTAGCCATTATACGCGCCTATGGAAAGGACAAAATCTGTTTTATCCTATTACCACAAGTGACTGTCACACTGACTCACCCTCTCTAGGGCTGCCACAAGGTTAGAAACCCCGGGAATAGAATTATCTCGTAACTAGGTAGAGAGAACAGGTATTACATTTTGATCGCATCCGGATGCTGGGTAATGCCACTGTTTAAATAACGGCCAATTGTCGTATTGTCTTCGTACAAAAGCTCTTGGAAAAGCATGGATCCATCTCTCCACACAAGTAGCTATAGATTAAATAGAATGGTTAACTTGGCTCTCAACCTTTAGATTGAAGCCAGTCATTGAGAGAATCGTGGAGAATACAAAGGGAAATTACACCACTATATCTACTCAGACGTTATGGTAATTTGCATATAATAAAGAAAAAAAAACGTGGGCAGTCATAATCACATTCATTTCGAAGGCATATGGTATTCAAAAATTTTTTTTAAATCTTCCATCTTGAATTTTCTTTGGTTGCTAAAAGCTGAAATTGTAAATAATAAGTAGTAAGTTCCAGGAGAGAATTTATCTTCTAATCTTTCTTGTTTATTTGTTGCCGTAGATTTACGGTCCTAATAAATTTAGACTAAAAAAAAAAACAAAAAAAAAACTAAAAAAATGAAGATGAAAGATTGTCCAAATAGATGACAAGACAAGGGCAGATAAAATGTCAAAGGATATTTAGAATAAATGAAAAAAGAGGATGCTATTGAGAGTCATGACCACCCACGTCCTGCAGGGATACGACCCATAAAAGGAGATCCATTTCACCACATCTGAAAATAGCTGCTATAAATCAAAACATGACATACGAATGTGGTGTAAATCCTTGAACGTTACGTTAAACTCCGTAGATACTATTTGAGACAAATTACATTTCCACTTGAAGTTTGTTAGAGTAGCTTATTAACTTTATATACGTTGGCTTTCTTTTAAAAAAACTCTTGCGATAACTCACATGAATATAATACACTAGCAGTATAGCCCGTCGTTGCTCGGGTGTAATGAAAGCTTAAAACTAATCCATGGTCCTGTAGCTCAGACTCAGCGTAAACAATATTTTTGTGAAGTTTGGTGAGAATCGGATAAAAATTCTGGATTTGTATAAAGAACATACAGACAGATAAACAGACACACACACAAACATCTTGCCTTTTATATATATATATATATATTATCGATTTTCTGTATTATTGTAAGAACTGCAACCATGAAACTTTTGAATATCGTTTTTTATGTCTTTGTCTATGAGTGTATCAAATTTGATTAAAATCGGACCACTCCTTCTATAACCCAATTTTTTCGATTATCGATTTTCGATATTTATCGGGGGTAGCTGGAATCAAAACCTAGCTAAGAACACTCGGAGATGCTTATAGTACAACTGTAAATTTTCAAGAAAATCGATTCAGCCGTTTCGGAGTCTATAGGTAACGGACACACACACACAGACACACACACACACAGACAAAGCTCCATTTATAAACAAGTTAAGATAGATTTGAAATAAAGATATTTATACTGCTGCAGACAGGGTGGCGTGAGGTATAATTTTCTTTTAACAATTCGTTTGATAATTGAAAAAATTGCAACTATAAATTATCATTCCAATCATAATCTTCACTATTTTTGTTAAAAAAAAAAAGATTTTCTTTTCATTTCCGTAACTTAACATTGTGCGTTTTGGTGCAGTGGATATCGGCACGGAACGAGAAATCGGGGAGCCGTGTTCAAATTCCAGTTGAATTCGTTGCGTTCATTTACGCGCAAATACCCTTGGGAAAGGTATTAATTCGTCTCTTCCCACCAGCTATTGGGTTCTATAGCCTCTGTTAGCAACCAGTCTACCGCAGAAAGTAATAGCAACCTACTGCGGGACAATCTTCTTCTCAGACAGTTATGTCTCTTTCGAGACATGATCGCCCAAAGCTTGTATCCCGTATGGCACTCAACTGACTGACTGAATTTAACATTCCTCGTAATACACTAAAATGGCAGATTAACAACTAACTTTAACTATTTCATAACACACATTAATATACAACTTCCTCCTGCAATCAATCAGTTAAGTTCCATACGTGATACACGCTTAGGCGATCATGTTTCGAAAGAGACATGACTGACTGGGCAGAAGATTTTCCCGCAGTACGTTGATATTACTTTCTGTGGTAGACTGGTTGCCAACCAAGGCTATAGAACAGAATCTGTTCTGTTATTTAACCCATAACTGGAAGGAATAGATGGATTAATACCTTTCCAAGGGTATTTGCGCGTAAGTGAATACAATGAATTCAGGCTGGAATTCGAACTCGGCTCCCCGATTTCTCGTTCCGAGCCGATATCCAATGCACCACAACGCACATCCTCCTGCAATAGTGAGCGTTTAAAAAAACCCGTTAGGCAAAATGGTGTAAATGAAAGAAGTTCTCTAAACAAGCTGGAATTGGAAATGAGAATAGTGACGTCACATACACTCTAGCGATCATAAAAATTCAGAATGTGGAATTAATAAAATCTAAAGATATCAAATACCTTGGGGTGAGGACACGCTTTATGGATGCACCTCCAAAATTTTACATGACTAGAGTTTGGTGGCTGATTTCTCATATGATCCAGCTCTAACAGTTCAATGGGGAAAAAACTGGCTGGTAACATTCAGTACACCCAAAACCAAGCTCCTAACGTTTCAATATAACTGAGCAGATCTTGAATTTTCTCGAATCATAAAGAGCGGACTATTAATTGCCTTGAATGCCTTTCATCGTCGGGATGTGACTTCCCTTTGTCTCTTCTATAAATATTTTCATGGATTCTGCTCTGACGAACTTAGGTCACTGGTGCCCTCTCCACAAGAATTTACTCGGGCAACCAGACTGGCAACAAGGTCTCAACCATTTACAGTTAGATCAACCAAATGCAAGTGACAATTCTACTCTATCAGCTTCGTTTCTCGCGCTTACCGCCTGTGGAACTCCCTTCCATATACTTGCTTTCATGACGGCTATAACCTCCAAGAAGTTCAATGCAAAGTCAATTCCCATCTCTTATCCACTTAGCTCCAGCCCTTTCTACATCACCCCGTGTATCTTGTTCTTTTCCTTTCTCTCTAACTTCGCAACTCTCTTCATTCCTGTGTTCGCATCCTTCCTGTGTTCACATCCTTCTCACATCCTTCTCCCCACCCCACTGTAGCTGGTTCGTCTTTGTCTTCACTCTCCTCCTACCTAATACTTCAATTCTCTTATGTAAACCCTACACATCAGTGTCGTTAACGCCTTGCTTGTGGTTAAATGATTAAGAAAAAAAAGTTCACACCCTGTCATGTATAATTAAAGTGTCGCTACCGAAACTTGAGTGTGAACACTGTTCGCCAGAGAACAAACATAGTCGACCTCGTTTTGATGTAATTAGAGGAATCGTGATATGGATACATAAGCATTCGAGTGCGAAAAAGAAAATGTTCTGACAGTATTCTTTGAAGGCATCATTTCTAACAGCTTCTTTTCTCGCACTTTCCGCCTTTGGGATTCCCTTCCATATACTTGCTCCTCCGACAGCTACAATCTTCAGGAATTTAAATGCAAGGTCAATAGACATCTCCTATCTCACTAACTCGCATCCATTTTCTCAAGCTCTTTTCTCCATCCACTCCACCCCCATTACACCGGTATTCTCATCTGTCTATTACCCTCCTCCTGATATTTCCTATAGCTAACCCCTATTTCTCATCACTTTCCCCTATGTAACCCCCTGTGCAATAGTGGCAGTAAAATGCCTTGCTTGGGCTGAAATGATTAAATGTGACAATACAAAGCTCCCAAACTTCAAACTGAACCTAGATATACAAGCACTCGCTATAGATACTGGAAAAAGTGGTCAGGTCCTTGTACCCTCCCAAAACGTACCTGTCTCTTCCTGCGATGCTCTATAATTCCAAGAGTCTGATCAGACCAAAAATGGTGAATTGATGCCATATCTGGATTGGGGCTGCTTAACCTCCATTTTCCAAACTTGACAGAGTTCAAAGGCTTCTATGCGGGCTTATCGGGGATTAATTATTTTTAAAATAAGGATGTGCCTTGTAGTGCAATGGATAACGACTCGAAATAAGAAATCTGAGAATTGAATTCTAGTTGAAATCATTGCATTCACTTTCGCGCAAGTTATTAATCCATGACTTCTCCCTCCAGTTATGGGATAAATAACAGCACAGATTGGTTTCTATATTCATTTCTTCGGTGCTAACCAGTCTATCGCAGAAAGAAATGGCAACCTACTGCAGGAAACATTCTGCCTAGTCGGTCATGGATCGAAAGAGACATGATTGCCTAAATGTGTATCACGTATGGCACTTAACTGACTGACAATTATTTTTTACTGAACAACGCCTTTCCAACGAAAAACGAAACATAGACATCCTCTCACGGCTCTGTCGCTATGTCATGCGGTAAAGTGGTTGCAGGATGAAAGTAATTTGCCACTTTTGACTGAGGCGGAACATTGTGAGATGTCAGTAAAAAGATTGTCTCCTCTTACGACGTAATCATATGATTTCAACTTTTTCATACAGACAACTGAAGATTAGATCTTCCTACGGGTCTGCTTACGGTCTAATGGTGTCTCGAAAAGCGATATTTTTTTTATCTCGTCTACGCAGGAGATGCCTAAGATTATGCAGCAGCATGTCATTTCTAATGATTGCATTCTTCGAAGTGATTCTGCTGTTAATACCCAAGATTCGCAGGCGTACAGAAAGATTGAGAAGGTTTATTCACGCAACGGTCTGATCTTTGATTTCAGACAGATACCTTTGTTTCGCTAGACGGGTTTTAGTTTTGTAACAGCTGTCATTGTTTGTGCTGATGATGAAATAAGTTCTGTTCTGAAACACCCTTCCTTCATGATCGATCACAGACAACTGAATTGGTTGACTAACCGCTGTCTTTTATCTTGGTCAGTCAGTTAAGTGCCATACGTGATACACGCTTTAGGCGATCATGTCTCTTTCGAGACATGACTAACTGGGCAGAAGATTGTAGAACATGATCTGTCCTATTATTTGACTCATATCTAGAGGAGGAAGAGATGTATTATATTATTAAGTAGTAATTAATGGGGGATCAGTTTATTACTTCATAACAATATAAAAAGTATCCCCCACTTTATGCCCAGTAGAAGCCTTAATCATTTTTTCAATTGTTATATTCAGTCTGTCAGTTAAGTGCCATACGTGATACACGCTTTGGGCGATCATGTCTCGAAAGAGATAAGAATGACTGGTGAGAAGATTATCCTGCAGTAGGCTGCCATTGCTTTCTGCAATAAACTGGTTTTCAACTAAGGCTATAGAACCCAATCTGTCCTGTTATTTAACCCATAACGGGAGGGAAGAGACGAATTTCCCAAGGGTATTTGCGCGAAAATGAACGCAACGAATTCAACTGGAATTTGAACTCGGCTCCCCGATTTGTCGTTGCGAGTCGATATCCACTGCACCACAACGCACATCTTCTGCAACACAACGCACATCTTTGCAGAAAAACTTTTCTAATTGTTTTCTTTCATTTTTTACTCGACATTAATCTACATGCCATATCTAGAAGGTATATTTAGCAAAGTTCTTCACCAGATAATGACTACATTAGGGCACAAAATATTCCACAGTGGACTTTTGTATTAATGTTTGTCTCCTGAGTAAATTAACGTATGGTTAAAAATCGATCGGGTTTATAATTATGTTTGTAGGTAAACGCAAGCAAGGATTATGCTTTACTTCTTTATACTTGAATCTAAACATAAGGATTGGACATAATTTTAATTGGGTCGCAATTTCTAAAGAAGTAATGAATTTTATTTATTAATTCGACAATATTTTATAATTTTAAACGCTATTCTTAGGTGATACTCACATTTGAGTAGACGACACTCCGTTTATTTATTAAACAGTATATTTATTAATTTGTCTACCGGTCTGGATATTTCGAGAACTTTATCAAAGAAAAATATAAGATCTTCGGCTGGATTCGAATCTACGCACCCCTGGTCAGATGCACCCGTCTTTCGATCTATATTTTCTCCGTGACCGAGCCGATATAAAGCACGTCATAATTTTATTTGAGTTTAGAGAGATAAACATCATTCGAGTTTATACTAGAGTCAATAAGTAAAAATTAGTTATGTTTATACTTGAGGCTATAAGTAAAATTTGGTCGTGTTTATATTTTAGTCTTTAGGTAAATTTTGGTCATATTTTTATTTGAGTTTATATGTATATAGTGCGTGGATTTATAGTTGAGTCTATAGATAAATATAACTTGTTTCGAAACTTAAGTCTAAAGCGAAATATTGGTCTTTTCCCCACCATATAATGATGTTCCTGGAAAAAGAAAGAAATAATTGGTGCTACTCCACAGGCCGCGGTTCCCTACATGGGATATATCCGTGAGAAACTAACACCATAACAAGATGGAAGACAATCCTAAGAAATTGATTCCTAAAATGATTTCTCACCAAACAAGGCGGGAAGGGCACTACTGCTAAGGAAATTACAGTGAGAGAAAAGCCTGGGTAGTCGAAGAAAGGATAAAACATTGATGAAATTAAAGGAGATAGAAGATGGCAATTAACGTTGCATTTACATTTTGGGTGATCGCATCTATCACGGAAGCAAGTAAATAGAAGAGAATTCCACAGGTGGAAAGGGCGACAAAATAAGCTGTTAAAGTAGAAGTGATGGCTACATTTAGGCGCCAATCTAGTAGCATGCTTAAATTCACATGGTAGGGGTACCATGAAAAAAGTGCATAAGAGCAGTTGCCATGAAAAAATTTATAGAAAAGACAGAGAGAAACCATATCACGTTGGTAAGAGAGTGACTGAAGTCGAGATGCCAAGTCAGGATCGATTGTATTGCAGATCCTTCTTCATTTAACAATAAATTCCACAAATGTAAGCCACAATAGATAGATAGATAGATAGATAGATAGATAGATAGATAGATAGATAGATAGATATAACATAAGGTCATAAAACGGCGCCTACTACCATTCTGAAGGAGATGCGAAAATGCCTAACCCTGCGCACATGTTAAATTAAAGCAGACAAATATACCATCAAATCATAAAACGGCGCCTGCTATCATTTTAAAAAAGAGGCGAAAAAGCCATATCCTACTACCGCACACACTTATATAAACCATGAACACACACACACACATACCTGAACTAACCCACTTACAAGTACACACACATACACTTACTACAATTAACGACAGCAGTAGCAGCGAAAGAGGACCATTCGTTTAAAGGAACAGTCCAGCGGCGTACAACTTGAAACCAAGCTCTCCTACCATTCTGAAGATGAGATTCTGATCTCGAAATATTAATGAATAATAAATAGGTAACATCCAATACCTTTTTTACCTTCCTTTATTATACAAAACACATTGTGATAGCCTTCTAATATACAGCCATACACCAGTTATTGCGCGACCTAGCTGTTTACAAATGAAGCATATTCAAAAGTTCTACAATATAATTGTATTGAACAATTTTAATACAACTGTGTACTGGTCTAATGTTATTTTTACCAAAAACTAAGTAATTAGATGATCAATATATATATATATATATATATATATATATATATATAACTCGTTTCCAAATTATATATATATATATATATATATATATATATATATATATATATAATTTGGAAACGAGTTATTTTGCGACTTAGGTTGCTACCTTTCGGTGTCTTCAGATAATTTACAATAACTGATTTTATCTCTTTTCAAATGCTCACATAACAGGGATATTTTATGAAAGCGCAATTTTTAAAATTAGGAGAAGTTACTTAAGAGTCTTTGAACACTTTTATCCATGATTGTATGAGTAACTAAGTAACTAAATTCTAAGTAACTAAATTCTGACCTAGGTCACAAAATCACTCGTTTCTAAATGAAAAATATTCAAAAGTTCTACAATATAATTTTATTGAACACTTTTTAATACAAATGTGTATTGGTCTAATTTAATATAATTATGAGCAAAAATTAACTAATTACACACACACACACACACACATATATATTTATATAATGTATAATAATGTATATTTGGGCAGCATCGTTACATTTTTCCATTTTGCAGGAATAAAGGACTACAATAATTTTACATAGTTTTTATTGTCCCAAGCGCTTTTGGCGACTTTTAGAGTTTTAGAGTTATTTTCAAGGGTGTGTTTTCTCATGTTTTTGTCTTTTAATTTTGTTTTGTTTGAATAAGAGCGTTCATTCCGAGCCTTTCCGTGTCGTACGCGGCTGGAATTAGTATGTGTATCTTTCTATTAAAAAACAAAAAAATTTAACACTCTATTTCCACTGTTAAATAATGTGAGGTTGATAGGAGAGATATGTTTCATATACGGGGCCTCTCTAATAACGAAATGTTTTTAATACTATAATTTATGTAGAATTCTTGTGTTTTCGACAAGGATTTTGATTCAGGGTTCTTGTAAATTATGGGTTGACATGTTTTTGTTTTATAAGACATCTGTCTAATAAGTGATACGTGAGGCGTATGCCCGATATAGATAATTGATTTCTTATATATATATATATATATTAATCATATCACCCCAAGCAAGGCGGTAGCGCCACTGACGTGCATGGGGCTACATAAAAGTAAAAATAGAAGAGAGTGAAGAGAGGGACGAACCAGTTAGAATGGAGCAAGAGAAGGAAGGGAATATAGGTGTGATGACAGTTGCAGAGGTGGAGAGAAAGGAAATGATATACAGGGGGTGAAGAAATAACTAGGGTCAGGGTAGTGAAGAAAGAACTAGGGTCAAGTGGTTAAAAGATGAGCATTGACCTTGCATTTAAATTCCTGGAGGTTGTAGCCACCAGGAATAAGGAAGCGAGTTCCACAGACGGGAAGTGCGAGAAAAAAAGCTGCAGGAGTAGAACTGTTGTCTGCATTTGGTTGATCTAACTGTGAATGGGTGAAACCCAGTTGCCAGTCTGGTTGCACAAGTAAACACCTGTTGCAGGGGCACCAGTGACTTAAGTTCATTGGAGCAAAAGCCATGAAAGTATTTATAGAACAGACAAAGGGAAGCCACATTCCGTCGATGGGAAAGTGGCTGGAGTCGAGCCGCCAAGTCAGTAACTATCACATTACTAATTCTCCTTTGGAGCCTGTCAAGAACACCGAGATGAACAGCGGGGGCGCCTGACCATATATGACAGCAGTACTTCATGCTCGGACGAATGGTTGATTTGTATATATGCAGGATGGATTCAGGCGGGAAAAACATCCTGGCCCGGCACAGTGACCCAACTTTCCTGGCAGTGGATTTAGCTATTGACTCAATATAGTGGTTCCACTTGAGACCAGAAGAGAGTATAAGGCCGAGGAGGCGCAGTGTATTGCTCTCGGGGAGACTCGTTTGGTCCATGCTTATGGGGGGGGCAGGAGAGGTTGCCTGTGATGATTGACAGACAGCAGCTCGGTCTTGGACGCATTGAAATTTACAAGCCACTTTTTACCCCAGTTCACCACAGAATGTAGATCACTCTCAAAATCAGCAGCGAGATTGTTTGCCCGCCACGCCGGGTTTCTAACTGATGCGGGAGTAAATTGTGGTGTCATCTGCGTAGATACCTACTTGGCTCTTGATATATATATATATATATATATATATATATATATATAATTCCAAGTGAAGAGGAACTCAAGGTTTTTTTTTTTTATATTTTGAGTGCTCTGGCATTTATTTTATTATAAACAGTGCTCAATATAATATAATATAATTATATGGTTATGTCAATTCAATTTAATGTAAATCATCTGCACAACAACACCAACATTGCCTGATGATGAGAATTAATCTCGAAACATAGAAATTTCCATGTCGCGTTTCCGAACGCCCAAGGGTAGAGTCGCCGACTGACGCCATTTCGGTCGGGTTTCAATCCTGGGTAAAAAAGCAATCGGAGTCTAACCGTACTGATGAGCTGTGATACGGCGAAACAGATCTGTCTGCTGATGACAATATATATATATATATATATGTGTGTGTGTGTGTGTGTGTGTGTGTGTGTGTGTGTGTGTGTAGATGTTGTTTACGTTTATACTTTAGCCTGTAGGAAAACATTGGCCATGTTAGTACTTATGTCTATAGGTTTATAATGGCCGTTTTTATACCTGAATATTCAGGTATATTTTTATTAGAGTCTCTCGGTACATATTGCATAGGTTTATACTTTGTCCCACCAGCAAGCAATGCGGAGATAATCTTACCCCTCTGTAGGAGATGGTACTTAGGCATTTTAAGTTCAGCTGACAGTGGAAAACACTATTCGTTAGATTATGATCGTCTGTTTCATTTTTATTCATTTTTCTTTTTTGTTTAGCGCGATATCAACATATATGATCTAATTAATGCTGGTATCTAAATAATTTGGACACATTTTTATGGGTTGAATTAAATATAATGTAATTTGTATGCTTTCAACTACAGATACATTTGTACTGATCCTTTTGCTTTAAAAAATAGTGTTGGTTATTGTGTTTTGTGTTTGTCATTTGGTTTTAAAATGTAGTCAGTCAGTTAATTGCCATACGTGATACACTCTTGGGCGATCATGTCACGAAAAAGACACGACTGACTGGGCAGAAGATTATCCCGCAGTAGGTTGCCATTGCTTTCTGCGGTAGACTGGTTGCCGACCAAGGCTATAGAACCCAATCTGTCCTGCTATTTAACCCATAACTGGAAGGAAGAGACGGATTAATATCTTTCCCAAGGGTATTTGCGCGTAAGTGAATGCAAGGAATTCAACTCGAATTCGACTCTCCGATTTCTCGTTCCGAGTCGATATCCGGTGCGCCACAATGCACATCCGTTAGTAGTGCTGGTCCTTTTTTTTTATATCAAAATGTATTGCTAGCATTCTTACTATAAAATGTATTTTTATACTTTTCTAATCTTTTGATTTTTGTTTCGGGGATCACTATTTCTTGGTCCTTTTTATATGAAAATGTATTGCTGGTATTTTTACTATAAAAATGAGTTTCTATACTTTCTCGAGTATACACCTGACGTCAAAAATAAGGGCAAAATATTTGAGAGGATCAAATATATATATATATATATATATATCATGTGTGTGTGTGTGTGTGTGTGTGTGTATGTGTGTGTGTGTGTGTGTTTGCACAACGGCAGTTATTGTATTCGAGAGAATATATATATATAGCAGCGACACTAGCGTGCTAAGGCGGTGGTCCTATACAAGGTGAGGATCTCTCTCTAACACGAGGAAGCGGGTGGTGCGTGCTCGTAAAAAAGGATGCATAAACCTGAACAAATGCCCCAACTATTTAATCTATTCTTGGTTGGTGTTAAAGTTTTTCACCACCCTTCGTAAGAATTATCTAAACAGAGACAGACAGAAATACATACATATATAAATACATATATATATATGTGTGTGTGTGTGTGTGTGTGTGTGTGTGTGTGTGCGCGCTCGTGTGTGTACTTTTCTTTTCTTCGATGTGTGAAGATCAAATCTTACAAAGAAGCAGACGCACGTCTGTTGAAACCTACTGAGACGCAAATGAATTCATCCGCAGGGCGCTTTGCATTATACACCCAGCTTGTTTACATATTATTAGTCGGTATTCTCCCGCAAGAATATTTACCTGGCGCACTACACCCAAATACATCAAATCTATGCGCCAGATATCATTTTTTTAATATGTAAAGTAAACCACACTGAGTTTAGAAATCATCTCGAGAAATGTATTTTTTTTTTATTAGATATGTAGACGCATGCGCACAAATTACAGGATTTGCCTAAAAATGCACGAAACTTGTCAAAGCAGAAAGGCTGTAGGCTAATTTATAAAAAGATTACTGTTATTCACCTATTAAAATCAGTCTTATTTTCATTTGAATGACACAAGCTACACGAGTGCTAGCGCCACCATGGACGGCAAACCAATGGAGGAAGTGGCCAGCTTCAAATATTTGGGATCAGCCTAGTCAATATTGGACCTACAGTACAAATATTTGCATACGCATCTCCACAACCACAGCCACAACTACAGCCACAGCCACAACTACAGCCACAATCCTAGCCACAGCCCCAACTAACGTTACAGCCACAGACACTGCCACAATCCTAGCCACAGCTCTAACGACTGTTACAGCCACAGACACAGCCACGATCCTAGCCACAGACCCAACTACGGTCACAGATACAGCCACAATCCTAGCCACAGCCCTAACGACGATTACAGCCACAAACACAGCCACGATCCTAGCCACAACCACATACACAGTCACAACCACAGCCACAATCCTAGCCACAGCCACAACCCCAGTCATAGCCACAGCCACAATCCTAACCACACCAATAGACACAACCATAGCCATAATCCTATCCACAGCCACAACTACGGCCACAGCCACAACCACAGTCAAAACCTCAGCCACGGCCACAGCCACAACTATTGCCACAGCCACAGCCACAAATCTAGCCACAACTACAGCTCCATCCACAGCCATAATCACAGTGAAAACCTCAGCCACAGCCACAGCCACATCTACAATCACATTGTACAAATTGGATAAGATTTGGAAGAGCAACATAAGCTTCAGTACCAAGTTAAGTTGTACGAATCAATCACTGGTTGTATTCATCTTTCTTTTAGAGTACAGACAAGGCGTTCGAGAAAAATAATTGAGTAGGTCTTTCATTCTCTTCTACTGGGATCACAAAACCCATGATTATGTACGGAGCATAGTCAAAAGTGTTGTAGGGCAAAAGGAATCTCTCCTTGCCACTATTAAACGTCGGAAGATGGCGTGGTTTAAACACATCACACGGCATCGGCAAGGCCATCGTGCAAGTTCTTGAAGACGGACGCAAGTGGGGAGTGCAACACAACAGCTGGTTAGACGACATCAAAGAGTTGCCGGACATGGCAATGCTGGAACTTTTAAGGGCTACCGCACACAGATCATTCTGGAGGAAGTTGTTTCTTCTGTCCATAGCCACCACCACTCCCCCTAAAAATTGAAGCAGTCAAGCGTCTGGGGATTATGATGATGATTATTTAAGTTTTCGTCGAATGAAGCATTTTTTAAAGTTTTTGTAATTGTTTCACATTTATTTTGTTGTAACTTTGTCATTTATTTTCAACTAGCAGTATAGCCCGGCATTGCCCGGGTGTAATAAAAGCTTTAAAACTAATCCATGGTTCTGGAGCTCAGACTCTTTGGACGTTGGCACGAAAGACTAAAAAGTTTCCAGTTAAAGCGAAACCGTAGACTGAAAGAAAAATGAATGAAGTCAAATTTTGATTTCCTGGTATCGATTTTTATATATATATATATATATATATATATATATATATATATATATATATATATATATACCACGTAAATACCCAATATATAGCCATGTAAATACCCAATAAAAATAAAAAAGAAGCACTAAATAAAACCATCCACATAGATCGTAACACACTTCTCACATACAAGAAAAGAAAAAACAACAACCGAATCCCCATGGTTTTTAACCACAATCAACATTCACACACACTTATCAAAAATTTAAAAAATGATTACAGCAACCTCCAATCAAACAAAAAAATCAAAGACATTTTCGATAAACCACCCATAAATGCAAGGAAACAAACACCCAACCTATCAACTATCCTCACTTCTAACAAATATCTAAAAAACACAAACCTATCAGGGAATTTAAAATGTCAGAAACCCAGGTGCCTAATTTGTAAACATTTGGTAAACGACACAATATTCTCTGTACCCAACACCAAAATCAAATTGCAGCCACCACGCCTCACTTGTGACAGCGAAAACATCATATACTTTCTCTTTTGTTCAATATGTCCCAATAGTGGATATATTGGCGAATCCGGTAATAGCTTTAGATTTCGCTTCAATAATCACAAACTTAATATACGCCAAAATAATCAATATTCCCCAGTAGGAGCACATTTCAATCAACCGGGTCACACCTTAGAAAATTGCAAATGTTTACTAATAGACTCCAATTTTAGTTCTACATACGCACGCAGAAAGAAAGAAAAATACTAGATTTTAAAATTAAATACACACAAGCTAGGGTTAAATAGAGACTTCGGTGCTTTGAATATTTACAAATACTTCAATAACTAAACGTTTTTAGATACATTTTAAAATATTTTTTAAACTTTTTTAGATACAATTAAAAATATTTTTTTTATCTAAAACAAATTTACAAGCATTATTAAAGATAGGTTTACGTTTACAAACATAATTTTTAAAAAAAATCTGTCGCTTTCAACGTCACTTGATGTAAAAACAAAAACTCTCTCAAGAAACGCGTCACGTGATGTAAACAAACGCGTCACGTGATGTAAACAAACTCTTCACTGACGCTCTCGCAAAATACGTTACTAATTCAAATTTTAAAATCATTTGTTTCTGATGAAGGACCGAGGGCGGTCTGAAATATAAAATATAATAGTAGAAATAAACAAATACTGTCAAAAAACACAAAACTCAAAACGTTTTAATATTCTTTCCTATATATATATTATCGATTTTCAGCACTATTGTAAGAACTGCAACCTTGAAACCTCTGAATATTGTTTCTTATGTCTTTGTCTATGAGTGTATCAAATTTGATTAAAATCGGACCAGTCTTTCTATAACCCGATTTTTTCGATAATCGATTTTCGATATTTATCGGGGGTACCTAGACGCAAAACCTAGCTAAAAACACTCGCAGACGCTTATAGAATAACTGTGTAAATTTTCAAGAAAATCGGTTCAGCCGTTTCGGAGTCTATAGGTAACGGACACACACACACACACACACACACACACACAAAGTTCCATTTATAAATAAGTTTAGATTTAGATAGATACGCGAGGCAGCCTAATGACCATAGAATGACGGTCTGATTATCTGCGATAAAAAGAAATTGACGTTAAAATTTGCTACCGTAGAGAATATAATGCTCCTAAAAAAAGAGGAACTAGGTTGGGCTTCTCTCTTTTCCAAACAAATTCATCGGCATTATCATACCCGTAAAATACTAACACCTAAACTGAAATGAAAGACTAGCATAGTATCGTTCTTCTTTTAGGTGCCCTATCGCTTTCGAGAGACATGATCGCCCAAGCGTGTATCACGTATGGCACTTAACTGACTGACTGATCGCTTCAGAACCTAGATGGTCATAACCTTCCACATCTTCCTATCCTTTGTAGCTTCTAATAAGTTTTCTCTTTGTTATTTCTCCCAAGTCCTGGCCCGTCATCTATTTGCTCAAGCCTATCAAGTATGTTACGTGCTGTTTTCGTCTGTTCCTCTCTCTCCCTATATGTTCCGTGTACATAAGATTTTTCAAGCTCTCCCTCATCATTATGTGACCAAGAAATTTCTGCTGCCTCTTCTTGATATTCAGTATCAGTCAGTTACTTGCCATGCGTGATACAAGCTTGGGTGATCATGTCACGAAAGAAACATGACTGACTAGGCAGAAGATTATCCCACAGTAGGTTGCCATTACTTTCTGCAGTAAACTGGTTGCCAGTAAAGGTTATAGAACCCAATCTGTCCTGTTATTTAACCCATAACGGGAGGAAAGAGACGGATTAATACATTTCCCAAGGGTATTAGCGCGTAAGTGAATGCAAAGAATTCAACTGGAATTTGAACTCGGCTCCCCGATTTCTCTTTCCGAGCTGATATCCACTGCACCACAACGTCAGTATAAGTTTCTTTTTTGTTTCCATTCTCTCCAAAAACACGTTGTTGCTTATATGTTAGACCCATGGTATTCTCACCATCTTTCTGTAGAACCACATTTCTTTTGCCACAGGTTTATTCTGCAAATTTGAGGAAATTGTTCAACATTCGCTGACATACCGGTCATTTACTGCGTAACATTTGAGTAGTCTTTTCTTTGTTTCCAACGAAATTCTTCTCTCTCTTAATAATCTGTTTAGCATTTGCAATACATCTTTGCCTATCCCAAAACGTCTTCGTATATCATTGTTGCATGTTCCGTCCTCTGTGAGAACACTGCCAAGATATTTAAATTTGCATACCTGCTTGATTTTAGTATGCCCGACCTGTTGTAACACCCCAACGGATCGTCCTAACAATTTCCTCCGGCGGCCGTTCTCCACGCTGTGATTTTGCCGGGAGTTTGTTGAAAATGTCGGAGCCTCAAGCTGGAGGTACAAGATTAAACTATAAGGAACGAACTTCCACAACTTGGATGAGTTGAAAGGATACTTTATTTCGTTTAGAGTTAGTCTTTTTGGTTGGGGCAGGCGAATGTGACACACAGCTCTAACTCTAATTAATGGAGATCAACAAATCCGAACTGACCGAAACAAGACGAACGGAGATTCTACCCACTCAACTGACTCTCTCACTCTACTCTACTCTACTCTGAAAAATTACCTGAATTTATTTAAAATTTATCCGGAAATCTGGAAATCCGGAAATGCCGGTGATAAACATTGGCGACTGTAAGTCTGAAATTTCAGTTATCTTTTTTTTTTATCTTAATAAAGCTTCCGCCGAAAAATTCTTAATGTGTGGTCAAGATACAGTAAAGGACAGCCTTTGACCGGATCATTCGAAAACCCACCTGCTGAACTTTCCTGAACTTTATCTCTTTATCACATTAAATCACTGAGTCAAATATTTACCGGAAGAGTGGTAGGATTTAAACCAGTAATCGGATACTCTTGTCTCTTCCACAATTTTCCTCATAAAAAAAAGCGTTTATTTATTTATTTTTTTCCTCTTCCTTTTCACTTTTGTTAAATATGTTTTTAAACTATTTTCTATTCTTAACCATTTTCTATTTTAATCTATTATAATAAAATACGTATATGCCTAGTTATCGTGTCACACTGTAATTTGCATTTTGGGCTTTTCTTTTTGGTGATGACTATGCGTTTTGTTTTTTGTGTAATTTATGTTTAGTTCTTTCATCTCGCTGTCCTACGTTATCTTATAGTTTCTTTTCCTTGTCTTCTATCAGCGCTGTGTCATCTTCGTATCTTAAATTATTAAAATTGTGGCCAATAATGACGAATCCTAGGCAGGACTTGTAGTTCTCTCAGAATTGAGTCACTGTATAGGGTGAATAAATCCAGGGATAAGACACAACCTTGCTGTAGACCTCGCTTTCTATTTTTGTATATCTGCGCCTACCGTTTGCTACTGGCATAGATTCTTGATTATTCTAATGTCTTTTCCGAAAATGTCAAGGTTGCTGAGCATCTCTAACTGCTTTTTGTGGCGTACTTTGTCGAACGTTTTTGGTCGTCTCTAAAGCACAGTTACATTTATATTGCTTTTTTAATAACATTCTGAGTCAACATCTCACAACCCATAGACTTTTCTCTGACAAACAGCATGGCTTCTGCTTCACCAGGTCTACTGCTGATATGCTCACGACTATCACTGAGTATATACACCAGGCCCTCGACAAAAACGGCGAAGCCCGCACTTTGGCCCTTGACATCTCCAAAGCGTTTGAGAGAGTTTGGCATGCTGGCCTTCTATGCAAGCTGTAGGGCTATGGTATAACAGGACAATTGTTTGACCTAATCCAGTCCTTCCTTTCAAACCGTACAATGAGGGTGGTATTGAACGGACAAGGCTCGTAATACTATTACATTAATGCAGGTGTCTCTCAAGGCTCTATTCTAGACCCTACGCTTTTACTTATCTATATTAGCAATCTCCCTGATGTAATAAAATCCCAAATGGGCATATATACTGACGACACTACGGTTTACTCTCCTCTCGATCAAAAATCTACCGAGGATGAAAAAGCAAACCTCGCTGCCGAGCTTGAAAAAGACCTCCAATCCGTGGTGGACTGGGGCAAGAAATGGCTCGTAAATTTTAATGCATTGCATTTACTTACGCGCAAATATCCTTGGGAAAGGTATTAATCCATCTCTTCCCTCCAGTTATAGGTTGAATAACAGGATAGATTGGGTTTTATAGCCTTGGCTGGCAACCAGTCTACCGCAGAAAGCAATGGCAACCTACTTCGGGATAATCTTCTGCCCAGTCAGTCATGTCTCTTTTGAGACATGATCACCCAAGCGTGTTTCACGTATGGCACTTAACTGACTGATTTGTTTCCATTCAATTTCACCAGTGCAACTTTCTCTTCTGTTTTTAATAACTACGGCCCGTCGGTATTTCTGTGTATTACCTGTTCTTCTCTTTCATCATAGAAGAAATCTCGATATATTCGTCACATCGCTTAAGTATTTTTTTTTCTCAAATTCCGTCCTTGGATTTTATGCATCTCGCTGATGAGCATGATTTATTTTCCCTGTTATTTCACTTACTTTTTATGCTACAACAACCAGTTGGAGAAGAAGAAACTGCTTTAAGCATTTCGGGATTAATGTAATATCGTCTGCGAAGTCGGTGATGTCGGTAACTGGGTGGCGAGAGCTGTAACTTGTTAAGGTGAATATTTTTTATGAATTTCGTATCTCAAATTTAAATATGTCAATAGGTATATAACGATATTTTTAATATCTAAAGAATTAATGTATGTGTCTTTGTGCGTCGTACACGCGTGTATTTGTGCATGTATGTGTGAGCACGTATGTGTATGAGAAAAGAGAGAGAAAACATTGAATAAAATCTTAAATCTCTGAGAAACGTTCCAAGTCTAAATGGAAGATGCCGGCACATCAACGAGACATTTTTGTTTCACATTGTTTTTCTTTTTCTCCTGTGTGTGTTCGGGTGCTGGTGGCGACGACAATAATTGTGTAGTAAACAAAACAAGTTCTAGAATTAAAAATTCAAACGCTAAGCCCTGACCCATTGATTTTGTTAGGAATAAACGAATTTTCTCGAATTTAAAAACTTTGCTTAGCATACACAAAACTCGCGAAATTTTACCCCTCGATGCGAAGTGTTTATCGTCCAATGGAAAGGTCAGAATCATATCCGGGAGTGAATTCCCAAACGAAATAAAGAACGGACAAGTTCGACTGTCGTCAGAGAGAAAAGATGACGAGCGTAATTAACACGTGGCCTTGACAAACGTCAAGCGATCGTTATTATTAATATCTCTATCTTTCTCTCTCACCATTCACCTCTCACCTCCTTCCTTTTCACTATTTATACTAAGCGAATACTTCAAAGACAATCCTATCCAACAATAAACGGTCATACATACATACATACATACATACGTTCCTGCCTACGTACACGTAAACTCACTATTGCAAAGACTACAACAAACATTTCAACGAACTCTTGATACTCTTAACTCATTACTTGTTTCTCATTGAACATTACCTTCTACAAATTCACCTTATTCTTTTCTATAAATAAATTTTCACAAATCCACACATTCTAATCTACAACCTTCTGATGATAGCGAATAATACTAAGATGTAGGGAGTTCGATTATGTTTGACACAAGGCCAATTCAATAAACATTAACCATCTCCCTATTGTTTCAATTGCAATGAAATTGAATAAATTTTAATAGTTACACCCGGATCTGCCTAAGAAGAAGGCAATCAAAAAGAAGAATGTTTATTTGGATTTAAGATTCTGTGGTAAATAAATAGAATTAGGATGCGAGTAAATTCCAGTCAAAAATTTTAATTTCAATCGCTACAAGACACAAAATGTCAAACATTTCCTTTTTAGTAACTTCACTTATTTTCATTCATTTGTAGACCAGAGAACAACGTCCAAGTTTTCTTGCTTTGACCAGAAAGGTAATACATATTTTTTTTTTTTTATAAGCGTTTCACCCCGAGCAAGGCATGTCACTGCCACTACTGCGCAGGGGGCTACATAGAGTGGAGAAAGGCTGATTAAATATAGGAAATGTCAGAGGCTGGGTGATAGGCGGGTAAGGATACTGAGAATGAGGGTTGGGTAGATGAGAGTGTTCTGAGAATAGTTGGGAGTTAGTGTGATAGGAGGTGTCTATTGACCCTACATTTAAACACCTGGAGATTGTAACTGTCGGGAAAGCAGACTTGTGGAAGGGAGTTCCACAGGCGGGAAGCGCGAGAGAAGAAGCTGTTGGAGTAGAATTTACGGTTACATCTTATTTGTTTAACTGTAAAAGGGTGGGACCTAGTTGCTAATCTAGTATCTCGCGTAAATTCCTGCTTAGGCGGCACCACTGATCTAAGCTCATCGGAGCAGAAGCCATGAAAGTACTTGTAGAAGAGGCACTGGGAAGCCACATCACGCCGGTGAGAGAGCGGCTGCAGCCGGTCTGCCAAGTCAGTATCAATCATGTTACAGATTCTTCTTTGTATTTTGTCAAGAAGCCCAAGGAGAGCAGCAGGGGCACCCGACCAGATATGGCAGCAATATTCAATACACGGGCGGATGGTGGATTTAGATTATTTGATGTTTTCCTCAATATGTACTGCGAGTGTCGAATTCTCCAAGCCCACTTTCTTTATTAGGTGTCTTAGAAATTTCAACCTTTTCCCTACTTTCTTTCATGCCTCGGCATAAGCAAAAAGAAAGAAAACCATCTGTGAAAAATACTGTCTTCCGAATTACAAATGTGAATGCCCCGAAAGATATGAAATAGCTGTTATAAAAATATGATTAAGCAAGCGTAAACAGTTTCTGCTTGAAACACATTATTTTACAAAGAATTGAGCAAAAACAAACATTTATCAACAATAATTTTCTAAACCTCATCGTCGACGAGTAAATAAATTCAGCTTTAATTTAAAGAAGTTTAGAAAAAGTAACACAGCCATCTTGATATAAACAAAAATTAGAACATCATTAACTTAGTCTATCGAGACCAGATGTGCCATAACTAAAAGATGAAAAAGCCATAAAAATATAATTTGTCGGTACATAACACTTAATCACTAATATGCGTGTGTGCGTGCGTGTGTGTGTGTGTGTGTGTGTGTGTGTGTGTTTATTTAGAACAGTGTTAACTATCTTCCTAGGAAATCGATTAATCTGAATAAATAAAATGTGCATTTCAAATACAAGTATTCACTGTAATTGGAGTAGATAGACTTTAATTGGAGTAGATAGACTAAACTATCGCCAGGTTCACACTCCACCCACGTCTATTGAACAGTTGAAGAGGCTCATCCCTTTTTTCCTGTTTAGGATGTGGTTACCAGTTTTTCTCTTTTTCTCTTTTCCAATCTTTTCACTCTTTTTATATTTTATTTTATTTTTTTCAATTGGAGTAGATAGACTAAACTATCGCCCGGTTCACACGCCACCCTCCAGCCACGTCTATTGAACAGGTGAAGAGGTTCATTCCTTGTTTCCTGTTTAGGTTGTGGTTTCCGGTTTTTCTCTTTTCCAATCTTTTCACTCCTTTATTTATTTTTTTTTTCAATTGGAGTAGATAGACTAAACTATCGCCCGGTTCACACTCCACCCATATCTATTGAACAGGTGAAGAGGCTCATCCCTTGTTTCCTGTTTAGGTTGTGGTTTCCGGTTTTTCTCTTTTTCAATTTTTTCACTCTTACATAGTCCTCTGCGCATCAGTGGCGTTTTCGCCTTGCTTGGGGTGATATGATAAAAAACAAAAAAAAAATAACATTTAAGTTATAAAAAAACGTCGGGTTTATATATATATATATATATATATATATTATACTTTAGAACATGTATAAACTACAATCTACTACAAAATTGTTCATTTTGTTTCAACACCTAAAGAACAATGCCTCATCAGGTAGTTAATAATCGTGACTACCTGATAAGACATTGTTCTTTCGATGTCGAAACAAAATGTACACTTTTGTAGCAAATTGCAATTTGTATATGCTTTAAACTATAATTTATAATAAATATTCATAGCTCTATTTCTATATTAAGCACTGTTTTAAATTAATGTTTTGACTGTTGTTAATATTTTCTTCAATCTTTATTCACTTGAATGTATATATGTAAGAGTTGTGATTTTTAATTCTTGAAAATAATCCATTTTCTGTACCATAATTCAATAAAATTTTGTTAAAAAAAAATGAAGAAAGATTTAATGCAGCTTAATTTTTAAAAAATCAACCCTAACCCAAAATCTCTAAAATCATATGTAAGTATAACTTTCAGATGCTTCTAGAAATTTATGGAACCTTCTAGAACTTGTTTTTGACTATTTGTAAGTATGTAGGCTATTTTATAACGCAATAAACTGTTGAATGCGTTAAAATGCATAACTACTCTACAATTAAATGATTAGCAAATTAAAAAATGTAGTTTCTGCAAGTAAGTCATTTTGTTTAATGTAAATTTGTATGTTATGATATAGCAATAAACTGTTAAATGCGTTAAAGTACATAATTACTGTCCAATTACATTATTGGTAAATTGAAAAATAAAGTTTCTGCAAGTTAACACTTTTGTTTAATGTAAGATTGTATGTTACGCTGTCGCCATAAATTGTTAAATGCGTTAAAATACATAATTACTAGCAGATTACAACATTAGCAAACTGAATGTTTCTGAAATATTTTAATTATTGTCATAATTGCATATATGGTAAAATCGAATTTTAGGCTTGCGGGTGACCCTTTTCAAGAAATGAATGCCTTTTTCATTATATTTAACAAAAGTTCATCTGTTTCTGACACGAGCATATAATAACTCTAATATATATATATATATATATATATATATATATATATATATATATATATATATATATATATATAGTGTTTAATTTTGATTATGTTTAGTGCCACGATTGTTGTTTTATCAGTAATACCACTGATAAAATGTATTTTGGCAAACAGGTTCTGTTTATCGTAAAGTGTGTAGGGATTAAATAAAAATACGAAATAAAATTTAAAAAAAAACAGTAAATAAAATAAAAATACAAAATAAAATAAAATAAAAGTACGAAATAAAAAAACATAAAAATCTCCCAGGAGTCCTCTAACAGGAAAGACAATTGACGCATGCGCAAAAAGAGAGGCTTCCTGGTGCCAAAAATAAACTCTATCTCTTTCTCTGTTGGACTTTGGATGGTAAAGACGTGCCATACTCTTCGGGAAGGAATTTCCCCTACAAGAGGTCGTTGGAACCAAAAGTAAAATCAGTGTCCAAACTGTCCCTCTAGTGTCTCTGTATCTTTCCTTTTCTCTTTGCCTATTTATTTCAGCGGTGAAAGCCATTCAACAAGTTTTGGATGTTTAGGTAAAAGAACCAACCCAGCAGTAATAGCCATAACATTCCATAAGTGCTCGATATCAGGTTGGAGCGTTCATAAATGCAAGGAGTTAACTAATAAAAACATTGCTTGATAATTTAATTTTTTTAAATTTAATGTTTTACGTGTGTGGGGTAGGAGTAAAAGACGTAAAATATATTTTTACGTAGATTTTCTAAAGATGATAATTGAAAAAATAATTTTATTTATTTTTGAATAAGTACTAAAGGTTTCATTAAAATCCTACAATTAATTGATTTTTGCAAGAATTTCCAAATTAATGAGTTCTTTACTGGAAAAAATGAGTCACGTAATATTACGTAATCTATTGTAATTTCTAGTTGCGTGTTGGTTAGCCGCTAACGAAAAACATGATTTTTAACACAATTTCGAACGTGTTAGAATGAATGAAAATTTTTTTTAAAAATAATTAAAAAAATACTTTGATCTTACCTCTCAATAATAGCATAAACATTTTGATGGAAAACCTTCGTTTTTATTAAGTTTGGGGGTATTTTTTCTTCATACTATGCTGTTTTTTCAGCGAATCAGTGGAGGTATCTATAAATAAAAACACAACGGTCTTTATTATAATAGGAAGGATAGGTTGACAGCTATCAATCAGTTAAGTGCCATACGTGATACACGCTTGGGCGGGCGATCATCTCTCGAAAGAGACATGACTGACTGGGCAGAAGATAATCCCTAAGTAGGTTGCCATTGCTTTCTGCGGTGAACTGGTTGCCGACCAAGGCTATAGAACCCAATCTTTCCTACTATTTAACCCATAACTGGAAGGAAGAGACAGATTATTACCTTTCCCAAGGGTATTTGCGCGTAAGTGAATACAATGGATCCAACTGGAATTCGAACTCAGCTCCCCGTTCCGATCCGATATCCACTGTACCACAACGCACATCCGCCGTTGACAGTTATACAAAGCTGTAACATAGTACTCTCTCCCCTCTCATTCTCTCTTTCCCACCCACCTCTCTCTCTCTCTCTCCACACACACACACTCTCTCAGTGGTTTCAGTCAGTTAAAGTGCCATACGTGATACACGCTTGGGCGATCATGTCTCGAAAGAGACATGACTGACTGGGCAGGAAATTATCCCGCAGTAGGTTGCCATTGCTTTCTGCGGTAGACTGGTTGCCGACCAAGGCTATAGAACCCAATCTGTCCTGCTATTTAACCCATAACTGGAAGGAAGAGACGGATTAATACCTTTCCCAAGGGTATTTGCGCGTAAGTGAATACAATGGATTCAACTGGAATTCGAACTCGGCTCCCCGGTTTCTCGTTCCGAGCCGATATCCATTGTACCACAACGCACATCCCTCAGTGGTTTAGGCTGCTTAATTTTTCTAAGTGGGTAAGGCTGAGAACTTTTCAGCATACAGACACGAAAACACGCATACAAACACACACATAACACACACACACACGCACACACACACACACACACACACACACACATATACATATCGTGAAAAAGCTGTAAAATTCGTATAGTTTTTGGTGCCGATATGCTTGACAAACAATCTTTTTTTCAATTTGAAAAAAACCCAAGCGTTGTTGAAGACGGCCATTTAGTTAAGTGTCTGCTATTTATACTGATGGCAATGCAGTTAATGTCTGTCGTGTTGAGAGCGAAAAATATGGCGTCGGTTAAAAGTGGTGAGAGACGAAGCTCCCTCGTCGAATCCCCACTGATGTTGACTTTTCTGTTGTTATCATCCTTGACGAGGGACGCTGACCCCAGTCAGGTGATGAATGATTAAGTTTACACACTTGGACATTAGGTCGAATAAAAGAAGCGTGCCAACTTCTACATGACCTCTAAAGTTCTCTTAATCTCATTCACTTGACTTTATTTACCCAGTTTTCATTAAATTCATCTTGTGTTCATCTTCAGTTACTCTTTAAATATTAGTGTTGTTCTTTCTTTTTTATTTCTTTTTTCTTTCTTTCTTTCTTTCTTTCTTTCTTTCTTTCTTCGTAAACTTGTTCTGCCTTCATAAAGTCTGCCTTAATAAAAGTTTTCTTTTTTTTCTTTTTTCCATTTTTCTTATTTTTCATTTTAATTTTGTTCATTTTTCTTCGTCCTAAATTTTTCTTCCTTTTTCCGCCAGTTTTCTTTCTTTCTTTCTTTCTTTCTGTTACATCTTTTCGCTTTAACCATTTTCAAATTAGACTTCCTTCATCCATTCCTTCTTTCTTTTTTGTTAGACTTTCTTTCTTTCTTTCTTTCTTTCTTCTAAAACAGGTTTGTCTCTCTTCCTTATTCTTGTTTTTTTCTCTTTTCTTTTCTTTTTCCTTTCTCTTTTTGATCGTGCGCAGATTTTTCTTCTTTTTTCTTTCCTCTTCCTTTTATAGTACTAACTTTCAGTCTTTTTCCTCAGGCTTCTTTCTTTTTCTTTTCTTTCTTACCATTTTTTCTTTCTTTTTTTCTTTTTGCTTATTTTTCCAACATTTTTTCTTTTCGTTTATTTTACTCCAACATATTTTCTTTCTTTTTTCTTTTTGTTTATTTTACTCCAACATTGCTTTTTCTCTGTTCTTTCTTTCTCAAACTTCATTTTTCTTTTCTGTTCACTTTTTTGTCTTTCTTTTTGTCTTTTTACTAAAATTTTTCTTTCAACTTTTCCTTCATTCACAATTTCTTTCTTTCATTTATGATTTTGTTCTTTATTTTTCCTTTCTTTGTTCAGCACTTTTTTTTGTTTTAATCTTAGATTTTCATTTTTACGATTCTTGTATTCTTCCTTATTCGTTTTCTTGTTCTTGTTATGCTTTTGTCTTGGTTTTTCTTTCTCTTTTTAATTTTATTTCCTTCTTTTTTATTTTCTGTTTTTCGCTGTATTTTTTTTCTTTCTCAGAGCAATTAGAGACCAATTGTGATAATTATTTTGTTTTATAATTTAATTAACGTTTGTTAAAAATACTAACACGTTCCATGATTCATCGTAAGAATTCATCTTCTGTATTTTTTCTATTATGGAAACTTATGAGACACCCTATATATATATATATATATATATATATATATATATATATATATATATAAACAGAAGGTGTAGATATAGAAGAATCCAAAGGAGTATCCTCTACATAAAATGGTAGGATAACTCACTATAAGAGCTCTAAATATATATGTATATAAATACATATATATATTTTTTTTATTTAATCGTATCACATTTAATCGTATCACATCAGTGGCGGTAACGCCACTGATGTGCAGGGGGCTACGTAATAGTGAAAAGATTGGAAAAGAGAAAGCCGGAAACCACATCCTAAACAGGGAACAAGGGATGAGCCTCTTAACCTGTTCAATAGACGTGGGTAGAGTGTGAACCGAGATATGTAAAAATTAAGGCAGACACGTTATTCCATGGTTAAGCGTAAGTGTGGCCTATTTCAGGCAAATCATCATCAGCTTCTGTCTTTATTATACAGAAGATTAGATTCGTGGAAAATATTCTGCAAAATAAAGACTGAAGCTGATGATGGTTCGCCTAAAATAGACCCAGACATCTGCTTAACCATGGAATAACGTGTCTGTCTTAATTTTTACACACACACACACACACACACACACACATATATATATATATATATATATATATATATATATATTACTCTTAAGAAAAAAGATAATAATTTATTAATAAAACCAGATACAAAAATTTCACGTCATTCAAGACTTTTAGGTACCTTTCGACCTATACTCCTTCAGAAAAAAACCTCGGTAAATTAAAACAAAATAGGTGATAAGAAAAATTATCCCTTTTCACTCTTAATACCGCTTACACTCTGCCATCTATCTGCTCAAGTCTATCAAGTATGTTACACTTTGCTTTCCCTTGTCTCTCTTTCCCGCAATCCGTCCCGTCAGTATCAGATTCTCCTAGCCGCCCTTCCTAACCACATGTCCCAGAAGCTTCTGCTGTCTTTTCCTGATAAGTATCACTTTCCTGTCCGTGTCCATCCTCTCCAAAATTTCGTGATTGTTCACATGTTCTGTCGATTGTATCCTCAGCATCCTTCTGTAGAACCAAATTTTGGTTGGTTCAAGTATTTCCTTGATCTTTGATGGGATTCTCCAGTATCCACTGCCATATTGAAGGACCGACATCGCATAAAAGTCCAGCACTCTCTTCTTTGTTTCCAGCGAAATCTTTCTGTCTCTCAATACTCTACACAGTTTCTGGAATGCATCCTTGGTCATACCAGTACGCTTTCGGATCTCAGAGTCGCACTTTTCGTCCTCTGTTAGGACACTTCCCAGGTATTTAAATTTCTTTACCTGCATGATATGAGTCTCTTCTACTTGGATTCGGCATTTTGGGCTACTTTTTTTTATTTATTACCATGCATTCAGTTTGTTTTTTTTTGTATATATGTAGCCAATTCGTTCCACTTTCTGTAACTACTTCTTGTTGGAGATCTTGTAGTTTTCTTTCCGTGTCTGCTATCAGCACTGTATCATTTATCTCTCATATTGTTCAGATTGTGGCCACCAATGACGAATCCTGGTAGGACTTCTAGCGCTCCCAGAATTGTCTCGCTGAATAGGTTGAAAAGATCCTGTGAGAAGATAAACCATTGTCCTGCACTCCTTTCTATCCTTGTATAGCTGCTGAACTCGTTTCCTATCCGTATGCGAGCAGTTTGTTGACAATACAGGTCCATGATTGTTCTAATGTATTTCTCTAATATATCAAGTTTGCCGAGCGTCTTCATCAGGTCTTTGTGGCGTACTTTGTCGAATGCTTTCCCGTAGTCTATGAAACACAAGTACACGTCCTTCTGTATTTGTATTATCCTTTCTGATAGTATCCTAAGCATAAATATCGCATTCTTTGTTCCAGTGTCCTTGACGAAATCGCACTGTTCTTGTCCTATTGCCGGTCTGATCCTGCTTCGCGCTCTATTTATTAGGATTCGGACAATGAGTTTCTTTATGTGGACTTGCACTTTGTCAGTCAGTTAAGTGCCATACGTGATACACGCTTGGGTGATCATGTCTCGAAAGAGACATGACTGACTAGGCAGAAAATTATCCCGCCGTAGGTTGACATTTGTAGTGTTCTTTCCGTGTCAGCTATCAGCACTGTATCATCTACGTATCTTATGTTGTTAAAATTGTGACCACTTATGACGAATCCTGTCATAATTTCTAGGGTCCTCAGAATAGTCACGCTGTACAAGTTGAATAGATCCGGTGGAAAGACACATCCTTGTCTTACGCCCCTTTCTATCTTTGTATATCTGCTGATTTCGTTCCCTGTTCGTATGCAGGCGGTTTGCTACCCTTAGAGGTTCTTGATTACTCTAATGTCTTTCCAAAATGTGTCGAAATTGCCGAACATTTCTATCAATTCTTTATGGCGTACTTTGTCGAACGCCTTAGAGTCCTTTTTCGTTTGTATTACCCTTTCTGATAGTATCCTAAGCATAAATATCGCGTGCGTTGTTGTAGTGTCCTTGACAAAACCGCACTGTCCTTGTCTTATTTCTGGTCTGATTCTGCTACGTGCTCTATTTATTAGAATTCGGATGATGAGTTTTGTTACGTGACTCATTAAGTTCGCATTCGTTTGCACTTGACTTCTTAGGCAGAACTATGAAAATCGATCTGATTAGGTCTTCCGGGATGTTGCCGCTGGTGAAGATTTCATTAAGAAGCAGTTAAGTGCCATATGTGATACACGCCTTGGGCGATCATGTCTCGAAAGAGACATGACTGACTGAACAGAAGACAATCCCGCAGTAGGTTGTCATTGCTTTCTGCGGTTGACCGGTTGCCAGCCAAGGCTATAGAACCCAATCTGTTCTGTTAGTTAGCCCATACTTGGAGGGAAGAGACGGATTAGTACCTTTCCAAAGTGTATTTGTGCGTAAGTGAATGCAAGGAGTTCAACTGGAATTCGAACTCGGCAACCCGATTTGTCGTACCGAGTCGATATCCACTGCACCACAAAGTAAACTGAAACTACGAGCTTCTCACATTATATGTTATGGTGAAACACACCTATTCTTCAGATAATGGGCTCTCTTTCCTATATTAATAAGAGTTAACAGGAAGTTAACTCGAGTAGTTCTTGAGGAGTTCTTAGAAGTTCTACAGAGTTTTTTTTAGAGTTCTATTGGAGTTCAGTAGAACTACTAGGCAGTTGATATTAGTCGGCAGTTAGCCGAATACAAAGGAGTCAGCTAACAGTGGAAGATCTCCAAGTTCCTAACATTTAGGGTGAGTTAAGTCGATTAGCCGACATAGCACGATTATAACTTTCAGTGCGAAAACTACTTCACAACAATGTCATCACTCCAAGTAAAATTGTGAGTGATCGCCGTCGCTGTCGCCGCTACAGCTGCTTCTTTTCTTCTTCTTCATGTCCCTTCAGAACGTTGGCGATCATGGTGCTCCACAATTTACTGTCCTTTTTAACTCTTAATAAATGCTGATATTGCCCCTGGTTAGGGTTAGGTAGTTATGCTGAGAATACAATAGACAGAACTTATGAGCAACGATGAAGTTTTAGAGATAATGGAAACAAAAAGAAAACTTATACTTAATATTAGGAAGAGACAGCTGAAGTTTCTGAAACGCGCAACGAGGAAAAGGGCTTGGAGAATCTGACACTCCCTGGGCGGAGAGAAGGAAAAAGAGGGGTAAACAGCGCGTGACATACTTGATAGGCTTAAATAAATGGAAAGCAGAGTAGCGTTTGGGAGAAATAACTGGAAAATATATTAAAAGCAACAAAGGAAAGGAAAAGTGGAGGATCAATAATCGCCTACGTCTTCAAGGAACACGGCACATAAAAAACAAAGAAAGATGTAGTTATGAGTAAGTGTGTTTTTTTAAGTAATCCCTGTTCCAGTGTGCCTCGCTAATAAATTATATATATTAAAGATATCTTGAAATGAGACAGAGGAACTCGTAAAATGGATGTATGCTTTTCTCAAAAGTAGTGAAGTGAATATTGTTGCTGATGTCTTCATCGCTTAACAGGAGATGGAAAGTGCAACAGGGAGACCCGAAGTCGAATTGACATGGCGAAGGACAAAGAAGAGAGGGCTAGATTGCTATGTGATTATCAGTTCTTCAATACGGCAGTCTTATCACTTACTCAAAAGATATTATTATTATCATTAGCGCTGTGAAAATAATTAGCAATATAGAGTATCGGCGACATTTGTTGGTAGTAGCTAATTCCTCATATCAGAATATGCCTCAAAACGCTTCTGTTGTTAACCAGCTAGAAGTCTGTCAGTCAGTTAAGTGCCATACCTGATACACGCTTGGGTGATCATGTCTCGAAACAGACATACTGACTGGGCAGAAGATTTTCCCGCAGTAGGCTGCCATTGCTTTCTGCGGCAAACTGGTTGCCAGCCAAGACTACAGAACCCAATCTGTACTGCTAGTTGACCAATAGTTGGAAAGGGAAATGTCGTAATCATACCTTTCTCAAGGGTATTTGTGCACATGGAAATTCAACGAATTCAATTGGAATGTGAACTCGACTCTCCGATTTCTCGTTCTGAGCCAATATCCACACGGAATTCTCCTGGGTGTCCCGTGAGACATGCTTCTTTAACATGCTTCTTCGAACTTCGAGAAGTCATATCTTTTTGGAAGGAAAAAATATATAACCTTGGCCAGTACTAGTTTCTGCGGATCATCTCGAAGGTTTTATCCACTCCCATATGGCCCAGTTTCTCGTGAGTCTGCCTTAATATTTCAGCCCTCAACACGTTAGGGACCACCAGTTTGGTTCTCATTTCCTCGTCTCTACCAGTTAGATAATATAATGCGTCATCCTTTACCAGATATCTGTTGGTCTTCCCTGCTTCTGCCTTCGCTCTGATGGTAGCTATCACTTCGTCACCCTGATTTGCCCTATCTCGGCCCAGTGGGGTTTTTCGTCCGGCTCATAGTCTCCCTCCGATTGGTCTTCCCGCAACGGTCGGTCTTGCACTCTTGGGGCATTTATTACGTGAGCTCGGTACGCCTTGTCATTCACTCCATCCTACAGCTCCACCGATTCATTCTCTAATCTATCTGGTATCCGGGAGAACAGGTCCGTACAGGTGTTGTCCTTACCCGCCAGATATTAGATTTTGCAGTTATGTCCACTCAGCTTTAATGCCCATTTCTCTATCACAGGCCAACGCTGCTGTGTCTCACTTCCTCGGGTATCCTGATCTCGGCACCAAATATGGCACAGACACCCTCTGTCTCATGATGCCTGATGCGTGTGTTAACTAGCCGTAAGTTAGTTGCGCGTGAGCCTGCAGCTATTCGCTTTCGTTACGCCTCCAGGTAATCGAATTTATAAAATGATCAGTCGAAAATCGTTCACTTACTCTGCCACGTTGTGATTCTTGACCTCAAAGAAGCCAAGAACCTGAGGAAAAAGGGGTAGTCGTCTTCGTGCTGCATTCCTCGACAACTGAAATCAAGAGGTGGTTGGGTGCATATGTAGAAATAAGGGAAACAGACAATAACAAAAAAGACAAGATAGTAGCGAAGGCCTGTCTATGTGGACTAATGATTATATTGTATTTCTTTGTACAGCAAAAGAGAAGGAGAGAGAGAAAGAGAGAGAGAGTAAAACGAATTTAAAAGAAAGTACAATCCAACTTTTTTTAGAGTCCACAAATTCCTACTGCTACTATGTCTGTTGGTGTCAGAAGTAATACACACTTTATGCTCCCCTACTCTCGGGGTTCTGCTTATGAGCGATGTTCATGTTACTAGCGCGTGAAAGTGAGAGAGAGAGGGGGGATTTTCTGCGTCTTCACTCCACGCGTTCCGAGTGAGTCTCTCTTCTCTCTGATGTTCCCTGTGATGTTCTGTTCTTCTGACTTTACTTTCAAATCCATTGTGTTTTTGTTGAAATCGTTTCAATATGGCATGGGGTAGGTAAGTGATCGGAATGTCTCTCCATTAAAATTTAACGTCAACTTCGGATATCTGGCTTAGATCACCCGCTTACGGTTTTCGTCATCCTGGAAGCTTGGAGACACGATTCTGTTGAATTTATACATTCACCTGTCAGCATTAATTACAATTCCATCCTTACTTGGGTGGTCTCGACCGATAATTTCCAATTTTCCGAGAGAGGGAAAGGAAGAGAAATAGACAACCAAGGAGGAAAGAAACAGAACTCTCTCCTTTTCGCAAGACCATTTTGTCTTTGTTAAATTGTTATCAGTCGATGTCATCTCATAAAATGCCTTGGGTTTCGCCTTTTGTTTTCTCGGCCACCCCGCGCTAATTTCTTCCCCCCCCCCTCTCTCTCTCTCTCTCTCAGACCTTCCTAAGAAAAAAAGACAAAAATGATATACACACAGATATTCTCTCCAAATATCTATTCCTTGGTTCGAATCCAGCTGTCGCCGATACTCGTTTTAACGTGTGCGCATAAGAAACACTTGCAGTGTTACACTGGAAGACATCGTTTCTTTTTCCGGTTGTTTTCAGATCTTCACAGAACAGTAAATCTTCCATTATGCCACCATCATGCAAATACTTCACTAATGCGATGGGTTGACTGAAATTTGCAACATCAGTTCTTGCGTCCATCTGGATTGAGATTTTCAAGAGACTATTCCGGATATCTGCGATAACTTGGTCAAGAATGTCCAAACTCAAATCACTAATTCGGCTCTGAATCACATTATTTGGTAACGGCACTAATTTAAAATTGTTTGAGGTTTCTTTTACCACAACAATTGTTGCCATTTCTTATGCAGACGGTTTTATCACGTCTTCTGAAATTGTATGGAGTTTCTTGGATTTGGCTACTTTATATGCCAAATGGTGTGAAACCAACAACAGTGGTTTGCCAGCAGAAATAAAAACTAATTTTAGAATGGTTGCTCTTGTAGCTTTTAATGACTCAACATAATGGCCTGCAATATGCCGGTTGTTTACGTGTTCTTTCAGGTTAGAAGGCTTCGAATTTGCGTCTGAAAAGACATTGTCACAAAGTGTGCACTGGAGTTCTGCAAATCCTCAATTGTTCTGGTACAAGTAAAACCAAACTGCATATTATCATCATACCATGTCTTTTTCTTTGACATAATGAAGGCTTAATTATTAATTTAAGAATTATAATTTGAAGAGAATATCGATAAAGTTGATTAGAAGAAAGATAACACTAAGAAAAATCACATTAAGTATAATCATTGTTTATTAGAGACACAAGAGAAATGAGAACAGCACGAACACAAATTGCACCGAACAATGAATACAGACTGCATTTAGAATGAACTGACATTGCACAGACTATCCTAGCTTCACTTCCGGTTTTTATATACTATTTGAAAATTTCTAAATCACTCACGAATATACGTCACATAACATAATGAAACAGTCTCGAATATTCTGGAAATGACATCATTGATTAATTCTTGATACTTCAAAAAATTTCCATATCACGATTACGTGACTACCTAAAATAAATAAATAATTTTAAAAAAATGAAAATCGAACTTAATTCCCTACAAAGCACGAAACAACTTTGACTCTCATTTTAAATGTCTCGGTTAAAAATAAATTATAGAACGATGCCATTTAAACGGAAACCGTGCGTTGAAAGGAATTTAAAATTCAAAGAGAATCCCATTCTGATGAATAGAGAAAAAAGATATCTCCATCTTTAGTTTGGACTTAAAAATCGATATTTATATCTTTAATATAGCAGACGTTACCCTTAATATAAATTAAAAGCTAAAATGTTGAACACTTCTAGTTGAAAAACCCTGAAGTAGATGAACGAGGACCAACAGGTTAGATATCGGCTTTCCCTGGTTTTAGAGAGACGAAGAATTTAGTTCTCATGGAAGCATTCTCTATGGAGTTTGCTCTACAATCTATTTTGAAAACTCATAATAATCATTTTTACTATCAGGCAGTTGTTGCTATGAATACTTCTTAAAGTATACATTTTGCAGTGAACATGCCGCTTTTTTGAAGTGCTCAATCTGATTTTTTAAATCTTCAAGCTACATTAGATAAAATAGTGTACCCTTGTTCTGTCCACACATTTGTATAAAGATATATTTTCGACGAGCTGAAATGACCGTAGGGGCTATTTGTCATTGGATGTTATTTGCCCGGGGAAAAAATAACTCCGCCTATTTCAATAATCTCTTTATTTTAAAGATCAGGCAAGGAGGGGATTCACGCTAAATTTGACGGAGCCTATACCAAGACACAAAAAAGAAGTCGTCACTGTAACTCTAATCTTCGTTATCTGTTAAAACAACTTATAATATCATCACTTGTAGTATTTACAGTTTCTCAAAAAAAACTACCAAAATCAATTAAGCTTTGTTATCTCTAACTCTCTCTTTCACTCTATATCTCCCTATCTTCTCTCTCTCCTCTCCATTTTCTTTCTCTCTCTCTCTCTCTCTCTCTCTCTCTCTCTCTCTCTCTCTCTCTCTCTCTCTCTGTGTTCCTCTCTGCTGCACAGTCTGAACAAAAAATTCATAAGCAGTCTAGAATTCATTTTAAAGTTCTGAAGCCATGACTATTTTTATTTGCATTCAGTCTAATGTCTTCATTTTAATTTTCGCTATCAAAACTTTTTGACCTTTGTGTTCTCCGGCCTTCATCAAACCGAAACATTGTAATAACAACAATAAAAATAGAGATAATAATTCACAAAAAAATAAACTATATAATGATACTTCCTTATTCCAGAAATGCAGACAAACATGATCTTATTTGCATTCAGAATAATGTCCTCATATTATTATCACAGCGTTAAGGCCGTTGCAGCCATCGACCATACTTCTCAGTTACTGCTCGCCTCTTTTCCACTGAGTCCAAGTACACCCTGCCCGGCCCAGCGATTAAACTCACAACTGTTATGCTACCAAAGTTCTTACTTGTCTATTGTCTCGGGAGTAAACCTGAATCTAGAAATTTGAGCCTAAATTGTAAAGTAGCTGTTAGCCTAGTGATCCGTAGGTAAATCGGCAAATCGACATGGCAAAGGATACGTTCCAGAAGTTGAGTAAAATATTAAGAGATAGGAAATTTTCGCTAGAAACAAAGAAAAGCGGACTGGATTGCTATGTAATATCAGTTCTACAATATGGCAGTTAATGCTGGACAATATCAAGGATGAAAGAAAAACTTGAAGCAACTGAAATTTCGTTCGACAGAAGGATGCTGCGGATATACAAGGATTGAGCATGTGAGCAATGATGAGGTTTTGGAAAGGATGGAAACGAAAAGGAAATTAAAACTGAGCATCAGGAAAAAACAGCTAAAGTTCCTAGGATATGCAGTGAGGAAAGAGGACTTAGAAAACCTGATACTAACAGGCCAGATAGAGGAAAAATGAGATAGGGGAAAGAGGCGGATAACATATTTGAAGGGCCTGAGCAGGTGGATGACAGAACGGGGGTTGCGTGGTGTAAGATGAGAAAATTCGCTAAGAGCCACTAGGGATAGGGACACGCGAAAACCCATGATCGCCTACGTCCTGAAAGGACAGGGCACATAAAAGAAGACGAAGAAGTTGTTAGCCGTCTGCTTGGCTATCTGCTGTTGTTGTTACACTTAACCTCATAACATTTTGACCCTTGTGTTCACCGGCCTTCATCAAACCGAAACGTTGTGATAACAACAATATCCACCTCTTCTTGCAGCTGTGGCAGAAGCATTGCTCTGAAGTTTGACTATTTTCTCCGCTGTTTTGCTTTATTTATTAACGGCTCTTGTATGTAATTTATTTCTATGCTAATTCTACGAAAGGAAGGCATCACAGGCCGGCGTGCGCTGATTCCTTAATATTCTATAATATTATAAAATAATATTGCATAAGATTCTATCTCGTTATCTCAAAGACAGAAGGATGCTGAGGATACTATGAACAGAGCAAGCAAGCAATGACGAGATTTTGGAGAGGATGGACACAAAAAAGGCAACTAATACTTACCATCAGGAAAAGACAGCTGAAATTTTGGGAAAATGTAATGAGGAAGGAAGGCTTGGAGAAAATCATGCTCACAGGATGAATAAGGGGCAAGCAACGCACAACATACCTGATGGGATTGCGCAGATGGATGTTGGAGAGGGTATGGATCGAAAAATTGGATAATTTTTCTTATCAGCTACTTTAATTTACCGACGTTTATTTCTAAAGAAGTTTCAGTCGAAAGGTACTTAAAAGTCTTAAACGTTGTGAAACCTTTGTATCTGGTTCTATTAATAAATTATTATCCTTTTCTTAAGAGTAACATATATATATATATATATATATATATATTTTAATTCAGATACTTCAATCCAAGGGAAAAAAGCAGGAAGGTAAATTCCAAAAAACCCGATCCTAATTAATATTAAAAATTTTATTTTAATATTAAAAAATGATACAGGAAGAGAGCTCCATGTAATAAAATATTACAGAGCAAATATATATTAAAAAGGATTAATTCAAAGATGTTGAATGGCCATTTCGATATGAAGATCCCCACGGGGGACAACACATCACCTCAGCAACAGGGTTTCTGAAAGGATTTTTCTGTTGCTGAGGTGATGTGTTGTCCCCCGTGGGGATTTCATATCGAAATGGCCATTCAACATCTTTGAATTAATCCTTTTTTAATATATATATATATATATATATATATATATATATATGTCTAAGTGAATAAAGAACGAAGAAAGTATTAACAACATTCAAAACATTTAATTTAAAACAGTGCTCAATATAGAAATAGAGCTATGAATATTTATTATAAGTTATAGTTTAGAACATGTACAAATTATAAATAACTACAAAAGTGTACATTTTGTACGACATCGAAAATGTACACTTTTGTAGTAAATCATATTTTGTACATGTTCTAAACTATAACTCATAATATATATATATATTTTCCTATATGGAGCATCCTATTTCTACACGCTCCATGTTGGCTCTTAGATTTATTCTTATATATATATATATATTTAATCATATTACCCCGAGCAAGACGGTAACGCCACTGATGTGCAGGGGGCTACGTAAGAGTGAAAAGATTAGAAGAGAGAACTACAAACTAAAACTACATCCTAAACAGGGAAAAAGGGATGAGCCTCTACACCTGTTCAATAGACGTGGGTGGAGTGTCAACCGGGCGATAGTTTAGTCTATATACTCCAATTGAAAAGAATAAATAAATAAATAAATAAATAAAAATAAGAAAGAAGAAAAGTAAAGTGAAAAGATTGGAAAAGAGAAAGCCAGAAACCAGCCTCTAAATGAGCCTCTACACCTGTTCAATATATATATATATATATATATATATATATATATATATATATATATATATGGTGTCTCATAAGTTTCCATACATAGGAACAATAAAACTTATCATATGAAAAACATTTTTATCTATATAATATGCTCTGCATGACTACCATTCTATTGACAAACTCTTAAATGCGTATTCTTTACTACTGAAGAGCACATTCAAGCGTAGCTTGAGTTATGCTTGTAATGGCGTTGGGGATACGTTGCTTGAATTGATTTAAGTTTTGTACCTTCTTGTGGTACAGTGGATATCGGCTCGGAACGAGAAACCGGGGAGCCGAGTTCGAATTCCAGTTGAATCCATTGTATTCATTTACGCGCAAATACCCTTGGGAAAGGTATTAATCTGTCTCTTCCTTCCAGTTATGGGTTAAATAACAGGACAGATTGGGTTCTATAGCCTTGGTCGGCAACCAGTCTACCGCTGAAAGCAATGACAACCTGCTGCGGGATAATCTTCTGCCCAGTCAGTCATGTCTCTTTCGAGACATGATCGCCCAAACGTGTATCACGTATGGCACTTAACTGACTGACCTTCTTGAAACACCATGCCCCTCAAATGTCCTCGAAAATAAAAATCAAGTGGCGGTAAGGTCTGGGGATCTGGGAGGTCGCTCCACGGTACTACGAGGACCAACCCAAGCACCTGGAAACATCTATCCGTTGACGTACGTGAATATCAAAATGACATGGACCTACATCTTGCTGAAAATGAACTGGGAATTTACTGTCCTCGTTTAGCAGGGATCGAAAATTCTCTTCTTATATGTTGAGATATTTACCGGCATTAAAATTCCGTCAACGAAATGTGAACGAATAATTCTCTCATCACACAGCTTATCGGAAATGTAAATAAAATGCAATGCCAAAAACCATATTTATGAAAACTCATGGGACATCTTGTATATATATGTTATTTTTTTAAAAATGACTAGCAAAGAACTTAAATTAATCTCTTCATTATTGTTTTTTCCTTTTGCATTCGTACAAGTGATTTCTTTTCAGTTGTAAGATTTCAAGAAAAATATAAATTTTAATAGCAATTCCTTGTCAGTCGTCTTCAATAAAACGTGTATAAAAAAAGAATTTGTCCAAATGCACAACACATATCTTTTCTGTCATATTTAATATATATATATATATATATATAAATGTATTATCATTAAGTTTTTATATACTTTTTATACGAACACATGAAAAATTATATGAAAACTTAATGATAATACCTTGTCTGTCATTTTTAATAAAACCTGTATAAAAGAGAGATTGTTGCCCAAATACACAATTTTGAAATTACATGACCCGGCATTCAACAAGAAACGCAATATCACAGCATTCCGGAAACCCTTGATTTATACGAAATACGAACACATGAAATGATAATACCTTGTCTGTCTTTGTTAATGAAATCTGTATAAAAGAGAGATTGTTGCCCATATACACAATATATATATATATATTTCATTTTTAAACGAGTTATTTCGCTACCTTGGTTTCTACCATGAGTGGTGTCTTCAAACAATTTTTAATAACTGATTTTACCTTTAAAATCAGTTATTAAAAATAATTATTAAAATTATTTTATTTTAAAAGGTAAATTCAGTTATTAAAAATCGCCTGAAGACACCACTCATGGTAGAAACCAAGGTAGCGAAATAACTCGTTTAAAAATGAAAAATATTCAAAAGTTCTACAATATAATTGTATAGACCACTTTTTAATACAAATGTGTCATGGTCTAACCCTATTAGGACCAAAAACTAAGTATTAAGAGAGAGAGAGAGAGAGAGAGAGAGAGTGAGACAGACAGACAAATGGGCAGACAGAAAGACAGCGACTAATGAATTTTCGTCTAAATTATGCGAAAAATGAAAATAACTCTGGCAGCTAATTTTGATAGATATATTTACCAAAATTATACAAAAATGTCTTGAAATACGAAAGAGTAAATTTATTCAAAAAATTATCCGTAAAGATGCAATCCCTAAGCCCAGTGTAGAACTATACACTTAATACTTCAATGCCATAAGTTATACACGCTTGGGCGATCATGTCTCAAAAGGGACATGACTGACTGGGCAGAAGATTATCCCGCAGTAGGTTGCCATTACTTTCTACGGCAGACTGGTTGCCAGCCAAGGCTATAGAATCCAATGTGTTTTGTTATTTAAACCATAACTGGAAGGAATAGACGGATTAATACCTTTCTCAAGGGTATTTGTGCGTAAATGAATGCAAGGAATTCAACTGGAATTCGAACTCGGTTCCCGATTTCTCGTCCCAAGCCAATATCCACTGCACCACAACGCATATCCGCACACCTAACACATCTAAGTAAAAAAAAAATGAGGTGTGACTCCAGATAGCTAATTTCTATACTCTGTGCTACTGAGTGAATAAAAATGATCTTGATCAAATTGCTAGGCATACTGCTAGGTCCAGTGTGTCCTTCCAGTACAATAATCTAAAAGCGCTTAGATTTGATCAACGCAGGTGATCTACTGTGGTCTATCAAAATTTACAATCTTCTTCGGCCAATCCATTTCGTAGGAGATGTTTCATCAAGATACTCGCAGACTGCTCTTAAATAATGTGCAAGAGCAACATCTTGTTGGAAATATTTCCAACAAGATAAACGATACCCAAACTAATTCCACCCACTGTTCACCTACTTTTGGACCATCCTGTATATATATATATATATATAGAATTTCTCAACAGAATCCAAAGCAAGGTCAGTAATGTAATCGATCCTAACCTTTCATCGCAACTTCAGTCTCTTTCCTATTTTTCCCACCGCCATCTATAAACATTTTCATGGAAGTCGTTCTAATGAGATCCTCGTATATCTTCTGCATGAATTTAAGCGTAATACTAGATTGGTGTGCGTTGTGGTGCAATGGATATCGGCTCAAAACAAGAAATCACAGCGCCAAGTTCGAATTCCAGTTGCATTTACTTACGCACAGATACCTTTGAAAAATTTATTGATACACAGCTTCTCCTTCCAACTATGGGTTAAATAGCAGTACATATTTGGTTCTACTGCCTTCGTTGGCAACCAGTCTATCTCAGAAAGTAATAACAACCCTGCTGCAAGAAAATCTTCTGCCCAGTCAAAACGATTGCCCAAACGTGTATCATGTATTGCACGTAACATACTGACTAGATTGGCAACTAGGTCTCATCCCTTTACTGCTGAAATAACGAAATTTAATCGTAAGTTGTACTTTGATAATTTCTTTTCGAGCGATTCTGTTAGGGCGCTCTCCACCTTTCCACGGAAATGGACGATTCGAATCACTATACAAAATAGTAGTGATTATACCTCGAAGAAGGAGTCGAGTAAGGAAGTCGAGTGAGCGAGTCCGTAGGGTATTTCCGGTATTGCACCGGAATTATTCGACTAGTCAATCTATCACGTCTCTACGACGATACTGTATACTAATTATCTTGTTCTATATCCTACTAATCCTCACCTCTTGTAAATAATTCTCTTTCCTGTCAATTACATTGTTTTGTATTATTTCACATAATTCTGTTACCCGAAGTAACAGATTCTCAATCTCTTCCGATTTCTTGCTTCCCTGACTCTTAGGCTCTTGCAATCTTCAAAAATTTTGATGTCATGTCAATGGCGATCTTCTGCCTTTTATGAAACCTGTTCCATTGTTGTCCTTTCTACTCAAGGCTTCACTTTCTCTTTGACTTCCTAGTAATTTTTTTCTTTTTTTAATCGTATCACCCCGAGCAAGGCGGTAACGCCACTGATGTGCAGGGGGCTACGTAATAGTGAAAATATTGGAAAAGAGAAAGCCGGAAACCACATCCTAAACAGGGAACAAGGGATGAGCCTCTTAACCTGTTCAATAGACGTGGGTGGAGTGTGAACCGGGTGATAGTCCTTGCATCTTCATTACCATTTTGATTGGGGTGAAATGATAAAAAATATGTTCTGACGGATTCCATTCCTTACTTCCACTAATTAAGACCCTCATAGATAAAACCACACACACAGGGTCGAATCATCCACATACCCTTCGTATTCCTTCGATAAAAAAAGAAAATTTCACTCGAGCAGCTTCTTCTCGAAAATGTTACTCTATGAAACCTGCTCCCAAGATGATGCTTTCCCTATATCGACAATCTTAACTTATTCATGTTTCGCTCAGTCGTTAGCCATCCTGTCAATGCTCATAGTCTGCGCTTACTTTCAATCCAGTCCAAAAACCGCATTCAGTAACTCTCTAACTTAAGAGGCTTTTGAGCTTTCTATTGGGTGAACATTAAGTAAAACCAAGGCCCTTTAGTGAGAATCGAACTTCCTCCTGCCAGATTATCTAACCAGGCAAGTTTGCTAACTCTCGTTTTACGCCAGGAACCCTTTCGCTACTTATCATTCCGCAAACGCTCCATCAACTCACGGGGAAATGAGCGTACCATTCGTTGAAAAACAATTCTACGCTAATTTATACGCCTCCGTCGACTTGGTTTGAAATGCCTTCCGACCCGTAATGCATGAAACAGAAAGATGATTTTTGTTTCATTTCTTTTTTGTTTCGTACTTTTTTCTTTCATTTATTCATTTTTGCAGACCTAATGGCTAAACAGATGTCTAACGGCTAAGGGATGAGAAAGACAAATATAAAACAAAAGCTAGGTGAACATTAGTAAAGGACGAGTGATAAATGTCACGACATTGTTGACTTGCTTAAATCTAACCCGTTCATCAAGTTTTATTTTTAAGCAATGTATTAAGGAAATTTAAATACCTGGGAAGGGTTCTGACAGAGGATGGAAAGCTCGACACTGAGAACCGAAGAAGCGTTGGCAGGACCAAAGACGCATTTCAAAAGCTAAACAGAGTATTGAGAAACAGGAAGATCTCATTAGAAACAAAGGAAAGAGTGCTAGACTACTATGTAATATTTGTCCATCTATAGAGCAGCGAGTTTTGGAAGGAGAGGCAACAGAAATGCAGAAACAGAAGGATGCTGAGGATACCATAGACAGAGCACGTGTGCAACGATGAAGTGTTGGAAAGGAAGCAAACGAGAAGAAAACTTATTCTTAGCATCAGTAAGAGACAGCTGAGGTTTCTGGGACACGTAATGAGGATGGAAGGTTTGGAGAATTTAATGCTCACATGACGGATAGAGGGAAAAAGTGACTAGAAAGCAGCGCGAGAATATGTTTCGCGCTGCAGATATTTGCTCTTGCAGGGGAATGAGCAATTGGATAGCAGAGCCGGGTTTGGGAGAGATACCAAGATAAAAAAAAATATTAAGAGTGAAAAAGGAGAAGTGCAAGTGGAAGTCCATCATCGCCAACGTTTTGATACGGCACACAAAGAAGAAGAAAGTTTAAATTAGGTTATAGGAAACAGGATGAATTCAATTTGATTATATAAGTAAGAGTATTTACAATAATAACCGTTTCCTTATAAGGAAATATTCGGTTTTCAATGACCGAGCAGCCAATGCAGCTTTCATTTATTAATAGGAGTTTCGGTAAATTTTTGTTTTGTTCCCCGAAGGCCTTTACCCCTTCAAATCTTTCCAAAACATCCTTAATTCCGTGCAAATGTATATGCTGAACTCAAATCGATAATTGTTTATAGAAGAAACGTACTTTTTTTCATGTTATCGACCAGAAATAAATTGAACTATATCTCACCCCTTCCACCGTTGTCATATCTGATTACCGCTGAATGACTTGAGGCGTAGGATTTTGAATATGTTCTATTTACTCCCGCTTCAACAATTGCTCCGCGATTTGTTGTATTTCGGAACTCATTTTGCGCGCATTAATCGCAAAAAGGAAGTGAAAAGGCCGAAAAATCGTAAAATTACGCGTGAAGTCAGTCTGCAGTGAATAACATTTTTGAACCATGGTTAGGGGGTTAGATAAACGGCGACAAGGAGTTCCCTATTTTTCTTCTCGATAAAATGAAAAAAAGGTAGGTTTTTTTTAGATAAACAATTATCGATTTGAGTTCAGCATATACATTTGCACGGAAATAGGGATGTTTCAGAAAAATTTGAAGGGATAAAGGCCTTCGGGGAACAAAACAAAAATTTACCGAAGTTTCTTTCTAACCATTTTGTTTAAAGTAGTGTGAGATGACAACATATTGATTATGTCATTATTTTCTCTCAGAGTTTTAGTCGTTTCAGACAAGGGCGGTCCTGGGTATGACGGTAAACTGCATCCGGCAACAAGGCTTCTAATTCAGAGGTTGTGAGGAGCATAGAACCACCTCATAATTGCTGTTGTTCTCAGGTCCACCCTGACCCGGAATGGTAGCACCTACTAGAGTCCTAGCTATAGGCAAATAGTTAACCTCCAAACTGGGTTTAAAACACTATATAAAATAGACTTTTATAGAAAAATATACGTTTTTGAAAGTAAAAATATTACCAAAAATATATTTTTGAAGGAAAACAAATATTACCAGCAATACTTTTTTTAAAAACAAAACTAAAAGACATCTTAAGCTTTCTAAAATAATAAAAAAATAAAACAAATTTTTAATTAAAATCTGACTAAATCAATTTTCTCACTATAACTGAACATTAAAAAATACCTTAAAACCCCACCTTTTTGTCATTAAATAACCTACAGAGAATGATATGCGGTTAAACAAAACTAAAATCAAATCAATTCAGACAAGGGATGTCGTTTCTGCTATTCCTACTATACCTACTTAGAGCCAAACCCGAAGCAAAAACTAAAATAAAATGGCTGAAAAAAAAAAAAAATACAGACATACAAGCAGATAAACAGACATACACACAAGCATCTTGCCTTATATATATATATATATATATATATATATTATCGATTTTCTGCAATATTGTAAGAAGTGCAACCTTGAAACTTCTCAATATCGTTTCTTTATGTCTTTGTCTATGAGTGTATCAAATTTGATTAAAATCGGACCACTCCTTCTATAACCTGATTTTTTCGATTATTGATTTTCGATATTTATCGGTGGGGGGGGGGGTACCTCGACACAAAACCTAGCTAAGAACACTCGCAGACGCTTATAGTACAACTGTGTAAATTTTCAAAAAAATCGGTTCAGCCGTTTCGGAGTCTATAGGTAACGAACACACACACACACACACACACACAGACAAATTTCCATTTATAAATAAGTTTAGATTTAGATTAGATATGAGAAAGCAGTTGCATACTGCTGGATATTGGTTAACAGCGTGTGATTTGGCACACAATTAGATTGGTGTAATCAGTCCAAATGAAAGACCAAGCTCTTGAGTGATCTAATGGAAAGATATATATATATATATATATATATATGAGTGAATACAATCCACTCATGCAAATATGTTGGGCAGGTTCATAATAGTAAAGTGGACAAACCCATCTGCTGCATTTGATACTCTCCTATAAATGAGGCACACAAAAAAGGGATAAAAAGAAGGCAGCTATGTTGGAAGGTAACTTATTTGATTTCTAAATATACAACTGACAGTTTAGTTATTTCCGAACGTGTTTAGCGTCATAGATAATATTCATACGAAAATTTCCAATGAGTTATATGGCGATTATTTTTTATTGACGAATTTGTAATACGAGACCCGAGAGTGGGGGTGGGGGATCCTTGTATTGAGTAGTATGAGCGTAAGAGAAGGTAACTGCTCAAAATTGTAGCTGACGAGAAAACATTCTGCCAGGAGTCTGTTCCACAAAGCAGCAGGTCTTGGAAACAAGCTGTCCGAGTGGAACATCCTATTAATGATATACAAAGGGAATGAGGATAATTCATCATTGTGTAAGTGGCATGGTGGGTCCTAGCAGCAAAGACCAGGGATGGTAGAACTAAGGAATGTAGTTCGTCAGAACATTGCTATAGAAATAACGACAGACAAGAGGCTTGCCATGTTTCATTTACGACGTTAGCCAAACTGATTTTTGGCATCAAGGTAGCTTTGGTCATTTGACGACCACAGCGCCGATATCTGATTCCATGGGTACAAAGAAGACTTTCATGTTTAATCTAGTTACAGGGTAATCATTTCAGATTGGATATTAAGCATCTTAGGGGATTTGTTCATCTCTTGATTGAATTAATAATTGATTGCCTTTTATCTATTGTTAGATTTTTACTCGGTGCTGTTCACTGACGTTGCGCCAATCGATGTTGGAACTAAACAATCTTCACTTTTCACGTGGTCTTGTGGGGAATGGAATATTTCACTGAGTGAGAATTGTCGTTTTGTGAAACAAGCTCCCACGTTTGTGTTTCCCTGATCACTTCAGTCTTGAGCTCTTCAAGTCAAGAGTCAATCTTCATTTTTCTTCTTCATTTTTGTCACCACCCCTTTTTCACAAACCGTACAGAATAGACGTTTCGATTCTATGCTTAAATTTATTCGATTAGCAACCAGGTCCCACCTTTTTACTGTGAAACAAATAAAATGTAAGCGCAAATTCTACCCCATCAGCTTCTTTTCTCGCACTTCCCGCCTGTGGAATTCCCTTCCATTTACCTGTTTTCCAGACAGCTATAATCTCCAAGAATTTAAATTTAACGTCAATAGTCATCTCCTATCTCACTAACTTACATCCTCTCTCTCTCTCATGCTCCTTTTTCTGTCCACTCTACACTCTTACCCACTTTCTGACACCCCCGTAACCTGTAACTCTTTCTCATAACTTTCCTTCGATGTAACCCACTGCAAAACAGTGGCAGTAAAATGCCTTGGTTAGAGCGATATGATTATAAAAAGAACTCTCTAACTTGAGTAGATTTCGAGAATTGTGTTAGGTGAAATTTATCATTTAAAAAAATGTTTATGAATAAATTTAGTAGTTTATCGATATCATAGTTACATAACACTCATTCACTTTGACTCAGAATTATCCTGACGCTTGTAAACAACATCAAACACATTTCTTAGATTTCTCTAACATTGTACCAGATATTAACGCTGAAAACATTTGCATCAACTTGATTTTTTTATAATCATTTCACCCCAAGCAAGGTAAGACTGCAACTGATGCATAATGGGTTACATAAGAGGAGATTGAAGACAAAGAGGCACAGGTTACAGGGGGTGTTGTAAAATGGGTAAGAAAAGGATGGAAACATTGGTGTGAGGAGAGCTGCGTGAGAGTAGAGCGGAAAAGGAGAAGAACAAGATACAGGGGTTGTCGAGAAAAGAATGGGGGTCAAGGAGATAAGGGATGGCAATTGACCTTGCATTTAAACTTTTAAAGATTGTAGCTATCAGAGAAGAAAGTATACGGAAGGGAGTTCCACAGATGGGAATTGAGAGAAAAGAAGCAGATGGAATAGAAACTGCGTTTAGATTTTATTGTTTTCACTGTAAAAGGGTGGGACCTGGCTGTCGGCCTAATCAGTCAGTTAAGTGCCATACGTGATACACGCTTGGGCGATCATGTCTCGAAAGAGACATAACTGACTGGGCAGAAGATTATCCCGCAGTAAGTTGCCATTGCTTTCTGCGGTAGACTGGTTGCCGACCAAGGCTATAGAACCCAAACTGTCCTGTTATTTAATCCATAACTGGAAGGAATAGACGGATTAATACATTTCCCAAGGGTATTTGTGCGTAAGTGAATGCAAGGAATTCAACTGGAATTCGAAATCGGCTCTTCGGCCTAGTAGCTAGAGTAAATTCGTTCAGAGGAGGGTACAAGGGAGCTGAGCTCGTCGGAGCTGAAGCCGTAAAAATATTTGTATAAGAGATAGAGGGAAGCCACATCTCGTCGAGGAGAAAGTAACCTGTGTAGAGCTGCCAGGTCAGGATCAATTAAATTGCAGATTCTCTTTTGGATTTTGTCTAGATACTCGAGATGAGTAATAGAGGCACCCGTCCAGATATGACAGCATTATTCAGTGCAACTAAATAATATCCGTATAAGTTATGGTGCTTACCTATCTGATGAACAGAGAATCATGTCTGCTAGTGACCTCAACGATGTCCTTCGTGGTATAATGCCCATATGATTTTTGAAGCAACATCTTCGAGGAAAAATACCTATTATCTGAATGAGAATATGGTAATAAATCAGAAAACAATTCGTGTAGTTTTGTTTCTACCTACTAACAAAAAAAAAAAAGCTAGTCATTTCGTTTTTCTATATTTTCCCAATTCTCTTTTTTGTCAGCCTCAAAGGTGAAAAGCATGCAAATGACAACAGGCGAATGCAAAATATGAAGCGACCCGCAGGTAGACTGGCGTTTAGCTACGGTTAGGGCATGCGGCTCATCTTTACCTTTCTTTGTCTAATTCCACATTTTTTGTAATAGAATGTGGTTAACGAGCTGTGATTCCTAAACTGCGGTAAGCATCTATGAAGAAATATTCTGAAAATAATTTCCCCTTACGAACTGTAGACGGCAGTTCTGTTTTTAGCATAATGGAAAAATCTTTACACTTGCATCAACACATCTACGTCTCGCTTCTTACAATGTATAAGGTGAAATTTAAAACAAAATGATCGTTTGGTTTGTTGAAGGAAAATGAGAGCGCGTACACCCTTGTGCAAATTAATTGAAACAACTGCTTAAGTTTTTTTCACCACACGGTCAGTTTTAGATTTTTGTTTTAATCGTATCACCCCGAGCAAGGCAGTAACGCCACTGATGTGCAGGGGGCTACGTAATAGTGAAAATATTGGAAAAGAGAAAACCGGAAACCACATCCTAAACAGGGAACAAGAGATGAGCCTCTTCACCTGTTCAATAGACATGGGTGGAGTGTGAACCGGGCGATAGATAGATCTATCTACTCCAATTGAAAAAAAAAACAAGAAAACAAAGTGAGAAGATTGGAAAAGGGCACAGAATCATCTTATGTTTGAGGATTACTCAATGCGGTTCTTGTACTGGCGGAAAAGTAAGTGCAGATTATAAGCATCGATAGGATGGCTAACGACTGAGCGAGACATGTATAAGTTAAAATTGTCGATATCAGGGAAGCATCATCTTGGGAGCAGGTTCCACAAAGTAACAGTTTCGAGAAGAAGCTGCTCGAGTAAAATTTTATTTTTTATCGAAGGAATACGAAAGGATTGTGGATGATTCGATCCTGTGTGTGCGGTTCCTATATATATATATATATATATATATATATATATTCTTAAAAAATTTGGACATTATACAAATCCATGGGTAATAAATATTTCGCAGCTTACCCGCCGCTCTTCAGACCCAAATCATACAGCAGTTAATTTTTAAAATTATTCAAAAATGGATGATTTTAAACATTCACTGTTTAAATGTTTTAAACATTTCTAGATGATTTTAAACACTAAATGTTGTATGATTTGTGTTTGAAGAGCGGCGAATTAATTGCGAAATATTTATTACCCATGGATTTGTAGAATATCCAAATTTTTTTAAGAGTATATATATATATATATATATATATATATATATATTAATAACAAGACCGACTCTGTAAGTATCTAAATCCTAAAACTATGCGAAAATAAACTTTGAGGACAACAAATAACAGACAGAATCTAACTCCGTTATTGTCCGTCGCTATAAGGCGTTGGACAAGAGGGGAAAAAAAAAGAAAACTGCGGAATACAGACAATACATACAATAACCCCGCAGTAAAGAAAAAAACCCAAACGGAACCAACCACAAAGAAAGAAAAAGTGCTCGATACAGAACTAACCAAAGCGGAATAACAAAGAGGAAGCAATGTAGAGCAAAGACACGTAAAAAATCACAAGATCGCCAAAACCTACCGCGGTTTCACACAACGGCTCGTCAGGTTTTGGCGATCTTGTGATTTTTTTACGTATATATATATATATATATACCAACGATATATAGATTTTTATATAACCATTTTAGAAAAATCTATGACTAATCTGAAAAATATGTTTTATATTCAAGAAAAGGCACAAAACTTTTTAAAACAAAAACGTGGACTCTTCTGACAAACTCAATGATTAAAATATATTGTTCAACCGACCAACTCTATCGCTACTGCAACTGAAATGAATTTATTTAAGCTTAATATAAAATTTGTTACAACAACTTCTAAAACAATAGAAGACTTAATTAATACAAAGCAAAGTATTATGCTAAAACCTGAAAGATTAATTTACTCTATCACCTGTAATAATTGCCCCAAGAATACATCGGAGAAATATCAAAGGAATTAAAAAGATTATATGAGCATACAAGGGTTTTTTAAAAAACCTTCAGTTAATTAGTTGCTCACCGTAACGAATGTGACTATAAGTGTAATCTAAAAATGCTATTTAATTAAAAGAGAAAGTAATTTACTGTTGTGGAGTTGTTGTGGCGAAATCTTCGTCACCAGATCATTGTGACAGGTTTGGCCTGAAGTAAGACACGAAAAACAGAAGGTAGGTTCAGAACAATGTATTAGAATAACAAGAACATGTGTACAAAGTAAGTGTTAGTAATGAATAAATAGAAATAAGTCCGAACGGTACAGTTACGCTGCTTACTGCCTGACTACTAGCTGACTTTAACTGCGTACTAGCTGTTGTCCTTCACTGCCGTTTTCCGCAAGTCATGCAGGTAATTATATATAGTAAGAGGAAGAGTAGTAGGGCACCATAACATTTACTAAGACGAAAATATATAGTAAGTGCTTTAATCGCTAGATCGTCTATAATAAATTTACATCAGATAAATACATTTCACCATTTTTGGCTAATTTTCGATTATGACAAATCCAGAAATAAATGAAGAATAGTTTTATGTTTAAAAGATTTAGTTAAGTCTACTTAATAGTTTTTACAATAGTCTTTACAATAATCTTTGCAAGAGTCTTTACAATAGTCTTTGCAATAGTCTATACAATAGTCTTTACAATAGTCTTTGCAATAGTTTTTAAAATATTCTTTGCAATAGTCATTACAATAGTCTTTATAATAGTCTTTGCAATAGTCTTTGCAATAGTCATTACAATAGTCTTTGCAATAGTCTCTACAATAGTCTTTGCAATAGTCTTTGCAAGTCTTTACAATATTCTTTGCAATAGTCATTACAATAGTCTTTACAATAGTCTTTGTAATAGTCTTTGCAATAGTCTTTACAATAGTCTTTGCAATAGTCTCTACAATAGTCTTTACAATAGTCTTTGCAATAGTCTTTACAATATTCTTTGCAATAGTCATTACAATAGTCTTTACAATAGTCTTTGCAATAGTCTTTGCAATAGTCATTACAATAGTCTTTGCAATAGTCTCTACAATAGTCTTTGCAATAGTCTTTGCAAGTCTTTACAATATTCTTTGCAATAGTCATTACAATAGTCTTTACAATAGTCTTTGTAATAGTCTTTGCAATAGTCTTTACAATAGTCTTTGCAATAGTCTCTACAATAGTCTTTACAATAGTCTCTACAATAGTCTTTACAATAGTCTCTACAATAGTCTTTGCAATAGTCTTTACAATAGTCTCTACAATAGTCTTTCAAATAGTAACATAACAACCTAATCGTATGCTTCATACACTTATATAGCATGTGTCAGCTTAAATTAATGTAGATCAAATTATATACTGTTCAATTAAGTGTGGCTTATGCTATGTAGTTATACATTCTTGTTTAAAATTCAAATAAGAATATGCAATGTTATCGGTCTTGAGCTGTTATCTCGGCTTTAGACACTTTCCTACCGTTGTAATCTGGCGTCCCTGTGCATTTTCTATAAATATTTTCCTGATAATTGTTCAGATGAACACTTGATTGCCCAAGTTTACAAAGTTAAGCGCAGTGATAAATTGGCAGTTAGGTATCATCATTTAACAGTTAACATTTTACAGATGACTAGATGTAACTGTAAGTTCTATGTTAACACTTTCTTCTCCGGTATTTCTCACTTGTGGAACTCTCTTCTGGCCTCTTGCTCACCAGTCAAGTTTGATTTTCAAAAACTTAAACGCAATGTCTTATTGATTCCGTTTTTTTTTTTATTGTTCACGCACCTTAATAATGTTTTTCTTTGTCTCATATTCTTTTACATTATATTTGCAGGGTACTAAGAGACAGAATAAAACAAAGAAAAGGGTACTGAACTCTTACGCGATATCCTGTGAATACATTGCAATCTTATCATACTTGAAGCAACAGAAATGTGGTGTACGCAAAGATGTTGACCTACGACCAAACATATGAGCTACGGCAAGGTTTTAAAGACAAAAGATACAAAAGGTACATTTATACCCAGGAAGTAGTGGATAAAATTTCTGAGGTACGTAATATGGAAGGATGGCTTGGAAATAGATTTATATTTGGGTCTTAGTGCAGTGGTTCCCAATTTTTTTCCTGTCATTTCCCCCTACACCCAGTTCAACCATCCAGATTTACCGCTTCATGTGTATGAGACTATTTACTAATTTATTTTTGTACAAATATACTTATAAAATTACATTTACAGAGTAAAGTGGATAGAGAGCGGTTAGTAACAAATAAAAGTACTTTTGTTTGCTCTTCTACTTCAGAATTAAGTTAGTGAGAATGGAGATGCTGCTTCTTTTGCACCAGTGTATCAATATCAGGTTTAGTTTTGGCAAGCGCGCAACGTATGAGATTTTTAATTTAGTAGGTAATTATTTCCTCGCTGGTTGCTTCAAATTTCCCCCCAGGGGAAAATTTCCCCCAGTTTTGGAATCGCTGGTCTTAGTGACACTCTTTTCTTTCTTCGGATAAAATGATTTTTTAAAAAGCACTTATTTTGCTCTTTAAGATTATTTCATTGCTAAAACGAAATGTCATATTTAGTAAATGTATGAAATTATACGTGTGCAATATTCCCTTCTATTGAATCCGATAAAACACTATCGACGAGTTTTTTATAGGTTGTAAAACAACCACGGTGTTACCTGGGTTCGATAGCGAATAGACCCGAGATTGTTTTCTGAAGTGCTCTCAAAAATATATCAACAGTCTTATTGCAATAGTTTAGTAATTTGAGTTTTCAATCTCAGTAACCTCTGGGAAGTCTTATAACAAAAGATGGAAAGTGCGACACAGAGATCCGAAGGCGAATTGGCATGGCAAAGAAAGCATTCCAGAGGTTAAGTAAATAATTAAGAAACAGGACAATTTCGCTAGAAACAATGAAGAGAGTACTGAATTGCTATGTGTTGTCAGTTCTTCAATATGGCAGTGAATGTTGGACAATGTCATCAAAGATGAAGGAAAAACTTGAAGCAACTGAAATGTTGTTCTACAGAAGGATGCTGCGAATATCATGGATCGAACACGTGAGCAATGATGATGTCTTGGAAATGATGGAAACAAAAAGGAAATTAATGCTGAGCATCAGGAAGAGACAACTGAAGTTCCTGGGACACGCAATGAGGAAGGAGAGCTTGGAGAATCTGATACTAACAAGCCAGATAGAGGGAAAGAGAGACAGGGGAAAGCAACGGATAACATATTTGAAGGACCTAATCAGGTGGATAAAGAAACGAGGGTTGCATGGTGTAACAGAAGAAGGCGTGGTCAAAGCCACCAGGGATGGGGAGACGTGGAAAGCCGTGATCGCCTACGTCCTGAAAGGACAGGGCACATAGAAGAAGAAGAACCTTTCGAATCTTAGTGACTTTATTGTCTTGCTTCGAGTGAAATGATTAAAAAAGAAAAAGAATACATAAGTTCTTATCAATAAGTTAATATTCTAGTTGAGAATATACGAGCTGAACAAATTTGATCTTTTTTCTAAGAGAGAAGTGTTTGTCGGTTACATACATGACATTGAAGATTAAACCTCTACTAACTCATTCTCACAGTTTTAACCACGGAGCTATTACCAAATCTCTTTCAGCCTTGTTAATTTTAGCGCAATATAACGTTGTTTTCGTTTGATTACATCTGAATATGAAAGAAATGCAGGCGTTAAATACTTGATAAAAGGCAAATGGCGAAATGATAACAAAGGAAAACAATCCCAGCATTCTTTGCGCTATTCGAGACGAAACAAGAGAATGGCAGAACCGATAAGAATATATATAAGAACAATCTAAGATATTCGCCAGGATTACTGTTGCTTTTAAAACAGACATCCCCAAACTGAAACTGTTATGACGGAGTTTTCGTGGGAACGGTTTTATTAGTAGCTCAACATGAAATAACCGGACAATATCAGATTGTCCAAAAGAATTGCAAACAATTCGTCAGTTAAGTGCGATACGTGATACACGTTTGGGCGATCATGTCTCTTTCGAGACGTGACTGAGTGGACAGAAGATTATCCAGCAGTAGATTTCTGCGGTAGACTGGTTGCCAACCAAGGCTATAAAACCCAATCTGTCCTATTATTTAACCCATAACTGGAAGAAAAAGACGGATTAATAACTTTCCCAAAGGTATTTGTGAGTAAAACTAGAATTCGGACTCGGCTCCCCGATTTGTCGTTCCGAGTCGATATCCACAGCATCACAACGCATATGCAATATGTAACATAAAAAAATAACATTGCTAAAGATTTTCGTGACACCGATGAAGTGTTGGTAGCACAAATGGTAAGAAAACTGCACAAACTGCTGCAAAACAAAGTGAAAGAAAGCGAGAAGAAAGGAATAAGTATAGACTACAATAAGACAAAATGCATGTTTTTTTTAATTTTAATCATATCACCCCGAACAAGTCGGTAACGCCACTGATGTGCAGGGGGATACGTAAGTCTGAAAAGATTGAAAAAGAGAAAAACGGACACCACATCCTAAACAGGGAACATGGAATGAGCCTCTTCACATGTTCAATAGACGTGGGTGGAGCTGAACCAGGCGATAGTTTAGTCTATCTACTCCAATTGAAAAAAAAGGAGTGAAAGATTTGGAAAAGGGAAAGCCGGAAAACACATCCTAAACAGGGAACTAGGGATGAGCCTCTTCATCTGTTCAATAGACGTGGGTGGATTGTGAACCGCGCAATAGTTTAGTCTATCAATTCCAATTGAAAAAAAAAGGAGTGAAAGGATTGGAAAAGAGAAAGCCGAAAACCACATCCTAAACAGGGAACAAGGGATGAGCCTCTTCACCTGTTTAATAGACGTGGATGGAGTTTGAACCGGGCGATAGTTTAGTCTATCTACTCCAATTGAAAAAAAAAAGAGAGTGAAATGATTTGAAAAGGGAAAGCCGGAAACCACATTTTAAACAGGGAACAATGGATGAGCCTCTTCACCTGTTCAATGGACGTGGGTGGAGTGTGAACCGGGCGATAGTTAAGTCTATCTACTGAAACTTAAAAAAAAAGGAGTGAAAGGATTGGAAAAGAGAAATCCAGAAACCACATCCTAAACAGGGAACAAGGGATGAGCCTCTTCACATGTTTAATAGACGTGGGTGGATTGTGAACCGGGCGATAGTTTAGTCTATCTACTCCGATTGAAAAAAATAGGGAGTGAAAGGATTGGAAAGGAGAAAGCCGGAAACCACATTTTAAACAGGGAACAATGGATGAACCTCTTCACCTGTTCAATAGACGTGGGTGGGGTGTAAACCGCGCGATAGTTTAGTCTATCGACTACAATTGAAAAAAAAAAGGGAGTGAAAGGATTGGAAAAGAGAAAGCCGGAAAACACATTTTAAACAGGGAACAATGGATGAGCCTCTTCACCTGTTCAATAGACGTGGGTGGAGTGTGAACTGCGCGATACGTTAGTCTATCTACTCCAATTGAAAAAAATGGAGTGAAAGGATTGGAAAAGAGAAAGCCGAAAACCACATCCTAAACAGGGAAAAATGGATGAGCCTCTTCACATGTTTAATATACGTGGGTGGACTGTGGACCGGGCGATAGTTTAGTCTATCTACTCCAATTGAAATAAAAGTAGATAAAGGATTGGAAAAGAGAAAGCCGGAAACCACATTTTAAACAGGGAACAATGGATGAGCCTCTTCACCTGTTCAATAGATGTGGGTGGAGTGCAAACCGCGCGATAGTTTAGTCTATCTACTCCAATTGAAATAAAAGGAGCGAAAGGATTGGAAAAGAGAAAGCCGGAACCACATTTTAACCAGGAAACAAGGGATGAGCCCCTTCACCTGTTTAATAGACGTGGGTGTTTTGTGAACCGGACGATAGTTCAGTCTATCTACTCCAATTGAAAAAAAAAAGGGAGTGAAAGGATTGGAAAAGAGAAAGCCGAAACAAAATTTTAAACAGGGAACAAGGGATGAGCCTCTTCACCTGTTCAATAGACATGGGGGAGAGTGAACCGGGTGATAGTTTCGTCTATCTACTCCAACTGAAAAAAAAGACGTGAAAGAATTGGAAAAGTGAAAGCGGGAGACTACATCGGAAACAGGGAACAAGGAATGAGCCTTTTCACCTGTTCAATAGACGTGGGTGGAGTGTAAACCGCGCGATAGTTTAGTCTATCTACTCCAATTGAAAAAAACAGGGTGTGAAAGCATTGGAAAAGAGTAAGCCGGAAACCACATCCTAAACAGGGAACAAGGGATGAGCCTTTCCACCTGTTCAATACACGTGGGTGGAGTGTGAACCGGGCTGTATTTCAGTCTATCTACTCCAATTGAAAAAAAAAGAAATGAAAGGATTGGAAAAGAGAGAGCCGGAAACCACATTTTAAACAGGGAACAAGGGATGAGCCTCTTCACCTGTTTAATAGACGTGGGTGGATTGTGAACCGGGCGATTGTTTAGTCTATCTACTCCAACTGAAAAAAAAATGGAGTGAAAGGATTGGAAAAGAGACAGCCGGAAACTACATTTTATACAGGAAAGTAGGGATGAGCCTCTTCACCTGTTCAATAGACGTGGGTGGAGTGTAAACCGCGCGATAATTGAGTCTATCTACGCCAATTGAAAAAAAAGAAGTGAAAGAATTGGAAAAGTGAAAGCCGAAAACCACATCCTAAACAGGGAACAAGGGATGAGCCTCTTCACCTGTTTAATAGACGTGGGTGTTTTGTGAACCGGGTGAAATTTTAGACTATCTACTCCAATTGGAAAAAAAAAGGGAGTGAAAGGATTGGTAAAGGGAAAGCCGGAAACCACATTTTAAACAGGGAAAAAGTGATGAGCCTCTTCACCCGTTCAATAGACGTGGTGGATTGTCAACCAGGCGATAATTTTGTCTATCTACTCCAATTGAAATAAAAAGGCAGTGAACGGATTGGAAAAGAGATAGCCGGAAGCCCCATCCTAAACATGGAACAAATGGTGAGCCTCTTCACCTGTTCAATAGACCTGGGTGGAGTGTGATTCGGTCGTTATTTTAGTCTATCTACTCCAAATGTGGCATGTGATAGTTATGAGTGACATTAGATGAAATCTATCATTACAATATAAAATACAAAAAATATATATTACCGCGGTGTTTTCATGAGAAAATGTTGCTTGCTCTCACTCAATATAAAAGAGGAGAATCTATATGTAAAAGTGTGTCTTCCGTAAGTCCATTGTGGGATAGGAAATTAAGAATAAAAATCAACCTTCTTCTTCCCTTTCACAAAAATCTCAAAATGACGCGTGAAATCTTGATTTTTCCCAAATAGAAAAAAGATTGTCCATGTGCTTAAAGAAAAAAATCGAAACCGGATTCCACAAGTAGATGTTAAATAGATTTTCTGACCAATGGGGGCCATTTGCGTAATCCAGAAGACTTATCGATCCGGTGCGAAAATCTGAATGATTATAAAGGCTTTGTTCAGATCAGCGCCAGTCAGTCAGATGGAAGCAGCGAGACGAAACAACTAAAATGCAACAAAAGAAACCTCAACCACGACCTGGACATAGGTTGCGTCAGACATTGTCCTCTTTCTCCTTCTTTTTCGTGTTCTGATTCAGTCTACTTATTTATCCAAAGACACTCCTACCGAACAAACGCTAATACATACATACGTACGTACGCATGAACTCCTTCCAACAAATTACTACTAGGAACATTTCTTGGTACCCTTAACTTTCTCATTGAACATTTACTTCTACCTCTTCTTGCTATTCTATTCTTTTAATAAATTTCTATTTTAACACGCAAAATTTATATTTTATTCTTTCACGCTATTCCACTCTTCCACACCAATACACATTCCAGCCAACCTGCCGACGACTAATCTACAACCAACCTTCTCATGAAAACTTTCTGATATTTCTGATGATGATAATTCCAGATAAAACTTGTAAGCTGTATTTCGGTTATGTAAGACACAAGGCCGAATGAACGAAGCAGTAACCATCTCCTTACGGTTACACTATCATTGCTTCTAAAATAGCCATCCATTGACCGATTGAAACGAAATTTTGGGTGAAGTGCAAACAGGTAAAGGGGTACAAAGTAGCTGGTCTTCCTCGGGTGTGTAGCTTAATACAATAAATTTTCATTCCTCTTTTTTTAAAAATTAACATTCAAATACTCCCATTATTTAAAAAAAAAAACTATTTAATGATTAAAATAACAAATATTTATTTAATAAAAATGCAATGTTGTTTTTTGCATATCTTTTCTTTATATGTATGTATATAGAAAATCCAGTTTCCAGTACGTAATGAAATTTCGAAATATATAAACAAATCGCAAGGCCAAACGCTCTAAAATGTTGGAATTTGACTCCAGAAAGAAATATTTACGCATGGCTATTTGAATTATGCATGCTCAAGAGTAAGAAGCCTAACAAAAAGGAAAGGGTGGGGGGAAATAAATTTTCTTTTAAAAAATATTGTTTACCATGAAGTTGTATAAAATTAAATTAAATAATTAAACCGTGAGGTATAATTTTTGTCAAAGTATTTTCCAAACAAATCCGCAAAATTAGTTTGTTAAATTGAACGGAACGTAGAGTTTGTAAATCTCGACAAAATATGTCTGCGATAACTTCAATAATGCTAAATGATGTGAATTTCAACACACGTCAGCGTGTTGCTAAAGAATTCTAGTAAATCATTTTTTTAAATCTTTCTTTAAGCCTTTACGTCAATATCATTAAAAGCGTAGTCAAACTGCTGTAGTAGGGACGGTCAACCATGTCTGGTACAAAGCCAATTCACAAATATAGCCGACACTCCCTACAACTTAAGAATTTAACAGAGGGTCGAAGGTTAGATGTTGGAACAATAAAAGAATATCGTTTGTATATTAAAGTAGAATTTTATTAACTGAACAGAACATCAATTTGTAGGAGTTAAATGTTCAAAGAGAAATAGTAGTAAGGAGTTAAGTAAATCCAGAGATTATAGTTGATAGTTTCAGAATGTTTGTATGTAGAAAGATAAACAGGTTACTAATAAAGTCTATGTTCTTTTTCTTTTTATGGTCGGCGAGAAATAAAAACGGGAAGGTGAAGCAATAAAGGGAATTGTACTTATCGGATTTTAGTTTTTAGGAGTCAATTGAAACATCGTGTTCTTATTGTTTTTATTGCCGTCTTCTTCTTTATTGACTGCGAGAATGTTGAGGATAGAAAAGAATAGGTTAAAGAACTTAGCACGAGTGAAGAAGGAGAACGAACTTGTGACTCGACCTTACGTCCTGGTCAGACTTGAATTTCCTTTTGTTACATAATAGTGTGTCATCTCTGTGCTCCCATCTTACTGACTGCTTCGACTTTCTTTCTGTTTTTATCGACAAAGACAATTTTAATATAGACTTGTTAACTTTTCTGTTAGTTTTGCAAATCGCTTTCTTTCATTGGTTAGAAAATTATTTTAACATCTGATCACGAGCGAAATATGGCTTCGTCTTTTTGTTTCAGTACGAGGTCAATCCTTTTCCTATTCGGCCAAATCAGGATTTCACACGTAATTATGAAGTTTTGTAAAAGTGAAGAAGAGAATAGAGTTACTTTTAATTTTGAATTCCCTATCCACCAAGACAATTTTAACATAAACTTGTTAACTTTTTTTCTCAGTTTTGCAAATCGCTTTCTTTCATTGGTTAGAAAATTAATTTAACATCTGATCGCGAAATTCGGCTTCATCTTTTTCTTTCAGTTCGAGTTTAATCTTTTTTCTATTCGGCAAAATCAGGATTTCACACGTCATTGTGAATTTTTGTAAAAGTAAAGAAGAGAAGAGAGTTACTTTCAATTTTTAATTCACTATCCACCACATCACTTCTCTTCCCATTTGACGAAGTCTGCTTTTGTAATAAGTTGTAATGGTATCTGTTGTTGCCTTTTCTAAATAGTAGTTTTCGTTTTGTTTTGCTATTTTGTTCTCGTGGGTTGAAATGTGTTTCCATAATTGTTGTCAATTTCGTCGTTAAACTTCTTGGGTGAAAGCCATAAGAGTAGGTATGTTTAGTTTCTTCGTATATCGCAGGTCATATTAAAAAGTACTGGGAGATGTAATACACGTGTTATTCAAGACGAAACAATATAAAGAATTTGTTTAGAAATTTAAGCATTTGAAGTTGTCAGCAGCTTGATTCAGGAAAAATAATCAAATATTAAAAAAGGTTCGTAGTTTCAATGAGTAGAATTCGTCGAAATTCCGCTGTTCTCATCAGAGACTGATAATGTAGCGGCGTATAATTTGAAATTGGAATTATTCAAACGCAAGGGACTTTGAGATTCGAGGAATAGTCAGGAAAGAAAATGTGCATAATCAATGGTCGGACACGAAGTAGTAGTATTTAAAAGCGCAAAAACGTTGACAGAGTTGGTTTTAGATGAAGTTATACAATTGTATTCAAAATGGATAAAAAAAAAAGGTATATTTTGAGATACTTAGCGCGAAGTTGAGAGTTCATTGAAATTTTCCAGTTGTCATTCTTCTTCTTTTTTTAGGTGCTCTGTCCTTTCAGAACGTTGGCGATCATGGCTTTTCACATCTCCCTGTCCCTGGTGGCTCTTAGCACGCTTTCTCTTGTTGCACCATGCAACACTGGTTCCGTCATCTACCTGCTCAGGTTTTTCAAATATGTTATCCGATGTTTTTCCCTGTCTCTTTTCCCTCTATCTGGCCTGTTAGTATCAGGTTCTCCAAGCCCCCCTTCCTCATTGCATGTCCCAGGAACTTCAGCTGTCTCTTCCTGATGCTCAGTATTAATTTCCTTTGTGTTTCCATCATTTCTAAGACTTCATCATTGCTCACATGCTCGATTCATGATATTCGCAGCATCCTTCTGTAAAACCACATTTCACTTGCTTCAAGTTTTTCCTTCATCTTTGATGATATTGTCCAGCATTCACTGCCATATTGAAGAACTGACATCACATAGCAATCCAATCTTCTCTTCTTTGTTTCTAGCGAAATTGTCCTGTTTCTTAATACCTTACTCAATTTCTGGAATACTTCCTTCGCCATGCCAATTCGCCTTCGGATCTTTGTGTCGCACTTTTCGTCTTCTGTTAAAACATTTCTCAGGTATTTAAATTTTTGTACCAGCTTGTTTTTAGTATCTCTCACCTGTATTTGGCATTTTGGACTGCTCTTTTTGCTGATTTGTCATTAGAGATTGATAATTTATCGGCGTATAATCTGACAAAAGTTTTATTCAAACGTATGGCGTTTCTGTCTTTTTTCTTTTTCTACTCTCCTTTCTTTCTTGTCCTGTAGACGGTAAGTTGCCATTTTATGAAGTGATGCTTGAGAATTTTATGTACTGGTTAATATTTTGTTTTGAACGGAAGGTTGATTTTTTTTTTTTTTTTTTTTTTTTTTTTTGGCATTGGATGGTCACAATTATGTAGTTATCGGAATTTGTTTGTGTATTATATGCGGGATTACCATATATGTAGAGATGAGAATTCGTTTGCATGGTCCTTGCGAGGTTGCCAATGAAGTAGCGAGAAGAATGAAACGATACTGTCAGATGGATAGAATCCAGCGATATTGCAAGTAATTCTTGTCGATAAAACATGATAGAAGGTTCTCTCATTTGTGTATATAAACGTTGAATTTATTTTGGCGAGAGAAATGGCACCCAATTTTGTAGAGTGTGAAATTATTAAGTGGATAAATGTTCAAAGGAAAATGTGTTGTAAGTATTCAAAGAGTTATCCTTCGGATGTTTTTTTTTTTTTTTTTTTGTTCACCAGTGAAATAGGGAGAAGCTCTTCTACTGCGTGTTCTTGCTATTTTTTTATTTTTTTATTTTTTTGAACGCCGAAGTTCACCCGTGAAGAAGTAGGGGTGCTTCCACTGCATGTTCCTCTTCGCGGGTACCACTGTGATAGTGGTGGGGAGAACTCTTCCGTTGCGTGTTCTTTAAACGTCGGGGCTCACCACTGTGGTAGGGACGGTCAGCCATGTCTGGTACAAGTTCAATTTACAAACATAGCCGACACTCCCAACAACTCAAGGGTTTATCAGAAGGTTTAAGTTTGGATGTTGGAAGAATAACATATATCGTTAGTATATTATAGTAGAATTTTGGTAACTGAACAGAATAATATCGATTTGTAGGAGATAAATGTTCAAAGAGAAAAATGTATGTAGTTAAATGTTCCAGAGAAATAGCAGCAAGGAATAATGTGAATCCATAGCTTATAGTTGATAGTAGCAGAATATGTGTATGTAGAAAGATTAACAGGTTACTAATAGTCTGTGTTCCTTTCCTATTTATGGCCGACGGAAAAGTTTAAATGAAGGTGAAGTAATACAGGAAATTGTACTTATCGGATTTTAGGTTTCAGTAGACAGTTTAAGTATCTTGTTGTTGTTATTGTTGTTGACTTCTTTGTTGACTGCGAGAATGTTGACAATGGGAAATATGGGTTAAAAACTTAGAGAACGCATTTGTGACGCGACCATACGTCCTAGTCAGAGTTGAAGTTTCCTTTTGTTACATAATAGTGTGTCGTCTCTGTGCTCCCATCTGACTGACTGCTTCGATTTTCTTTCTGTTTTTATAGACAAAGACAATTTTAATATAGGCTTGTTAACTTTTCTGTTAGTTTTGCAAATCGCTTTCTTTCATTGGTTAGAAAATTAATTTGACATCTGATCACGAGGGAAATATGGCTTCGTCTTTTTGTTTCAGTACGAGGTCAATCCTTTTCCTATTCAGCCAAATCAGGATTTCACATGTAATTATGAAGTTTTGTAAAAGTGAAGAAGAGAAGAGAGTTACTTTTAATTTTTAATTCCCTATCCAACGAGACAATTTTAACATAAACTTGTTAACTTTTTTTCTCAGTTTTGCAAATAGCTTTCTTTCATTGGTTAGAAAATTAATTTAACATCTGATCGCGAAATTCGGCTTCATCTTTTTCTTTCAGTTCGAGTTTAATCTTTTTTCTATTCGGCAAAATCAGGATTTCACACGTCATTGTGAATTTTTCTAAAACTAAAGATGAGAAGAGAGTCACTTTTAATTTTTAATTCCCTATTCACCACATCACTTCTCTTCCCATTTGACGGAGTCTACTTTTGTAATAAGTTGTAATGGTATCTGTTGTCGCTTTTTCTAAATAGCAGTTTCATTTTTAATTCCCTATCCACCACACCGTCAAATGTGAAAATTTCCATCGATAATGATTTTAGCGAGGCAGAGGATAAGTATTAGAAAAATGCCAAAAAAAATCAGTTGTCACTATGTTTTCGTGGCTAAATTTTATTACATTCACATCAACTTAAAGTGACCCGGTCACAACAGATTTTTTTTTCCAGATCATGCGATAATTGCGCACGTCCCCCAACTCTCAATTATTGAATCTACTCTTTTGTTTTTAGTTTTTTTTATTTTATTTTAATCAACAACCTTCCTGGTCACCAGATCCCGTCTCAGTACCTATGGTTATGTCACAACTTATTTACTTTTATGTTAATAGTAAGTTCGATAAAATCAAATTGGCAGCACATCCCTAAAACGACCTGTTAATGTGTTGTTAATTGAAGCAAGAATTTGCTTATTAATTTTAACGTCTGTATAACGAAACGGCTCTCTTTCAATAATCATAAAGAACCCTCTTTTGACTTTTTATCCACGCATATGATACTAATCCTCAGGAGGCAAACTCATTGTATTTTTCGGTCTTCACTAATATGAAGTCTAATGATTATATTGTTTCAACTGCTAAGCCTCTGCTAGGAAAAGTGGTTCATTATTTTGGCTAGTCATTTTTTCTCTTTCAAAATACACCTTGCAAATCTATAAACTTGCTATTCGAATAATGTTGCAACATCTGGTGTGGTGTTTCTACAAAACTTTTTAGAGACTCTTGACAAAATAGAATCGGCAATGTTATCGGCCCTGAACTGGCATATCGGTTTCATTACTTTCCAACCGCAGTAACGTCGCTTGTCTTTCCCTTTACCATAAATATTTTTACAGTGAGTGCTCTGATGGGCTTTCTTCACTGGTACTCTGTCTTCCTGAATTTAAGCGCAGTACAAGATTGGCAGTTAGGTTCCATAATTTCCTTTTGAAATCGCTAGTTGCAACCATATGTTCGATGCCAATTGTTTCTTACCTCGCTTTTCTCATTTCTGGAGCTCGCTTATGGCTGCAGGCATTTATGAACACTTGCTTTGTTCATCATGAATTTGCTGATCATGTCTCTTCACAACTTCCTACGTTTGGTACTGTTAATAAATTTGTCTTTTTACAATCTCTTCCAAATACTGCACCGTCATTAATTCACTCACGCTCGGCAGGTAATTTACGCGTTGTTTTCATCTGTTTCTCTTCCCTTCGCTCTGTTCTGTTGATATCAGAGTTTTCAAGCCATTTTTCCTAATTACTTCTCTTGGAAAATTCAATTGGTTCTTCCTGGTATTAATTATAAATGTCCTTTTTTGTTTCCATGAATAATTACGATTTGTACTATGACCAGTAAGGATGTGCGTTGTGGTGTAGTGGATATCGGCTCAAGAAATCGGGGAACCGAGTTCAAATTCCAGTTGAATTCCTTGCATTCACTTACCCTTGCAAAAGGTATTAATCCGTCTCTTCCCTCCCGTTATGGGCTAAATAACAGAACAGCCGCATATAGAATGGAACTCAACACAAAAAAATCCAAAGTAATGATGAAGTGCCGAAGCGACACCAGTGCCAGCGTCACCATGGATGGTGAATCATTCAAGGAAATGTACACTTCAAATACTTGGAGGAATCCCTGTCAAAAGAAGGTCTCTGCAGAGCGGAAACTTCAACTTCTGCAAATCGCTGGTCGTATCCATCCTTCTCTAGATTTGTGAAGCAGAAAAACGTTTGGGGTATAAAAAGAAGGAATCCAGGAGTTCGAGAACAAATGCTTGAGAAGATTCCTCTGCATCTCCTACTGGGAGAATAAAACCAATGACTAATGTCCAATGTCGAATGTCTCGTGGACTGACAAGAATCTCTTCTCACCACTAATAAACGTTGGAAGATGTCATGATTTGGACACACATTTGGTTACACGGGATAACAGCTTCTGCAAGACTATTATGAAAGGTTACTGTTGAAGGTTAGCGCAAACTGGGGCGGCAACGCAAAAGCTGGCCAGACATTATCAAAGAATGGAATGGCAATGCCGAAACTCCAGAGAGTCACTGCCAACAGATCATTCTGGAGGAGGTTGTCTGTTTCTTCTGCACTTAAGTCCCCTGCCAAAGTTTGAAGAATTTAAGGGACTGATAACTGTGGTGATGACTATCATTATAACTATTTTGAACTTATTGCATCAACTAATACGTTTTAAAACAAAGCAGGAACTTTTTTATAATGTAAAATAAACATGGAAAAAAAATCAACTTTTTCTAATTTAAATTCTTTTGGTGGGGCAGAAAAATCTTTCTAGGCCAACTGGAAGTAATGACTCTAACCAACGTTTATTTTATTTTTTATTTTAGTAATTCATTTATTACAGGAGTAAATATGAGCCAAACACCACTTCCGTTCATCCCTAGGGTTTAACATTTAGGGAGAAGAAATACGGTCGATGACTGTTAATGTAGGGAAAGAAATGAGAAAATTTGTGTTAATTGATGAAATAAATTTTTTTCTTAGCACTAATTTGGGACTGAGGTGGGTGGTACACCCTGCGATTATAATATTATCGGACCGGAAGCTCAGACAAAATTAAGGGGAGTTATCGTCATACCTTATTTACTGACTGCTGTTAACTAAGCAAAAAAGTTTTATTAATGGAAAAAGATTCAGAGGTTGCATCTCGTATCCATTGATCTCGCATACGTGCACGATAATGTGTCGTGCCCGTATTTTGGGGTGAAACGGATGGTGATTTTCACATTGCTAGCCGTGGCAAGAATGGTAATTTGGACGTCACGAAAGGAAGGAATATGAACGTTATTCGCACCAGGATCTCATCAGATTCTTTAGGCATCAGCTCAAGACCAAGATCAGAACTGATAGAAAGTGTGTGTTATCAAAAGATTTCAGCGAAAAATAGATGAAATTAGCGAGCTTGGTTCGTGTGAATATGGTCAACCATAATTTTCTTTTAAGCCCCCTTGGTTGCAACAGTGAGATTTTCTGTTGTATCTGGTTGAGATAACTCGTTCTCTGTTTTTCTCCGGCATTCTCTTTTGTTATGATTTATGTCAAGATTCCCAACCTCCCCAGTTTTTTTCCCTCTTTTTTCAACTCGACTGGGGTCAGTTATTGATTTTCCCACTCCAATATTTATTTTATCATTCCCTCTCCGTCAATGAGTGAGCTTCTTGATTCTATCCAAAGACAGAATACAACGGACACTCCTAATTTTTTGAGGCGTTGACGGGTCCTACTAACATCTTTTATTTTTTAGTTGTAATGTTTTGTTGTTTTGTTATATTTTAGTTTTTTTCTTAGTTAATTTCCTCCACACTCAGTTCATATCGTTATATATATACATATATAATCATCCGCAGACAGATCCGTTTCGCTGTATCAGTACGGTTAGACATCCGATTGCTTTTTACCCATGATTGAAACCCGACCGAATTGGCGTCTCTCCTTCTACCTCTGAGCTATGGGCGGTAGAAGGAGGCAGACTTATAGTGTGTGATATATCATGTATACACACGCCAATAGCTGAGAGTGTTCTAATTCATTACTGAATGAACGATGCGTAGATGCTAGAGTAGCTACTGTTTTTTAATGTCTACCATTCTTCCAGAGTGCTCAATCAGGGTGTGAGAGCGTAAATAGTCATCAGCAGACAAATCTGTTTCGATGTATCACAACTCATCAGAACGGTTAGACATCCGATTGCTTTTTAACCAGGGTTGAAACCCGACTGAATTGGCGTCAGTCGGTGATTCTACCTATGAGCTATGAGTATAAAGAGTCAGATTTTTAACGTGCGATATATCATGTATACACACGCCAATAGCTGAGAGTGTTTTAATTCATTACTAGATAAAGCAATGTTCATGTCATGGGGTTTTGTAGGTTTCCTGTGAATTCTTGTGGTATATGTAGGATTGAATTGTGATCGATGAGTTCTTGTGGTGAATGTGCAAATTGTGATGGATGAATAAGTCGTGAATCGAATAGTTTAGCCTTAACCCATCTCGTCTTGGCCCTTTTGCCACAATTGTTCATATTTGGAGCAATAAATAATCTGTTTTCAGAGTATTACTTGCAGACGTCACGTCGTGTGTCAAAGCACGATTTCATATTATAAACGTAGAAAACAAGTTCTAATAATGAAAACAAAAATCGAAACGCATACAAGTTATAACTGTATTTACGAAAATATACGAAACTCATACTGAGTGTAAAAAGTAGAAAAATAATTTTTGCTTCTGTGCACAGGGTACCGGACACGACGAGCATTTTGAAGCAGGTTTAAATTTCTCTTTGCGTGTAGAAAAAAGAAGAAAAAACGGATATTCTTCAAATATGGAGGACATATTGGCTTCCGTGGCAAAAATTCCACAACAACAGCAGCAACATTAGAATTTCAAAAACAGCAATAAATTGACAGAAACTCTTTATTTAAAACACATTGGAAATGTATGAATCCGACGAAAAAAGAAGACGAATATTTTGTTATATATTCTGGAATCGTTAACAAGGTGTTTGAAAGATTCAGATTAAATGAACCAACTCCAAGTATGTTCAAATGTTAATTTTTGTTCAAGGGTTAACTGCACATAAGATGCAGAAATACGGGTGAAAATTTTGAGGAAACTTGAATAAAATAATAATCTTACACAGCAGGAAATATCGGACGAATGTCAGAGAACCCTAAACCTGAGACGCCATGTTAAGGAAGTTCAGGAAAAAAAATTGTGCAGACATACAAACGAAAGAAAAATGTTCAAAAAGAAAGATGGATTTATGTTTCAGATGTGGAAAGTTACATCACGGAGATGACTGTCCCTTTAAAAATTCAAAATGCAAGTGTAAAGTAGGACATATAAAGTCACGCTGTAAATCTAAACCAAGAAAAATCTCCCAAGCTACGATCGCACGACCTCACACTAGCTTCCCGTCCTCCTGCCTATGTTGGGGTCCAGGATGACATTCCAGACCACATCAATATTAAGCGCGATGAATCTACCAGTAACGACCCTAACCGACGTCTGGTCATTGGTACATAAACCGAAACAAACTACTGTTCTGGGCAATATCGGCCACAATCAACCTCCTCCGCATGATATAGACAAGGTGCATTCTCGCACCCAGAATACGTTTAACCCGTAATGAAACACCTCTGACCAGCTGCTTTCCGTGTGATTAATAGACAACAAAGTCGCTAGACAGCACACACGCCTCAACAAAAAAAGGGTATTGCCTGGATCGCGGGTACATCTATACCGAAAGATAACTGATCATGAAGCAGGCAGCAGGCAGCAGGCATCCTCTGATCTTTCAAGCCACTGGCATTCAAGCTTGCTAGCTTGATAGACATTTTCTAGTTGGTTATCCTAGTCGCAGACTGAAAGGAAATTTACGGGTATCAGGACACCGGCTTAGAATACCGGTACAGATGTCGAATGTAATTTGTTCGTCTGTGAGAATACAGTCAATGTTTGTCAGGATGGTGAGTTTTAAGACCGTGTTTAAAGAGGGATGAAGTATAAATGGGAATATATTTTTGATAGCTCTTTCAATTAAGAAAACCCTATTTGGACCACCGTAATATTTGTTTAATAATCATGCCAAGTGGTCCATTACATTCAGGTTTCCCCCAGTATTTCTGACTAGTTATTGCCTCTGGAGCGTGGGAAAAAATCCTGAGATTCTTCGTCAACTTCTCGTCGTACACTTAAATAAGAACCGAAAGAGGGACTTTTTCTGTGATGACAGGTCACTCTCGGGGACTTTTCAGTCTATGAATGTTTTTTCTTTCTATGGGATGTGTTTGGGGAAAGAGACAGAGATGACAGAACCCTAGAATACTTCTATTCTTACTGGCGAAGCAAAAGCAGATTGTGCCTGTCCACGGCCTTCTTCGGCCTACATCGACAAGACTTTCTTTCTCTTTTGTAATTTTCTCCTCTTCCTTTTCCGCTTTCTCCCTCCCTTCTTCTCCAGTTCTTCATGCTGCTGCCTGTGCTGTTGCTGTTCGAGCTGATCCTTCTCTTGTTGTCGGTGCTGTTACTCTTGTTGTGGCTAGAGATGCTCCTGCTGCACCTGACGTTGCTGCTGCTTCTGTTGTTGGCGCTTAACTGGCCGCTGCTGTTCCTGTTGCTGCGACTACTGCTGTATTTAATGTTGTACTTGCTGCTGTTTCTGCTGCTGTTTTTGACATTCTTGTTGCTGTTGCTTCTGCTAAGAGTGCATCTTGAGTGGGACGTGCTTCTGGGGTATGGGGTGTTGCGGCCTTAGTTCCCTTCCTAATCACGGGTATACATTCACTTGGGTGAGTGATCTGGCTAGTCTTCTCTAACTCCACCGCTTCCTTCAGTGTTGTTATTGGTATCAGGGTCGGATTCTTACCTGGGAACAACTTCGCCAGACGACCAGCAGTGAGTTCGTTGGCCCTCCACCACAATATCGATCGACCGATCTCAACAGCTTAATACATTTGGATGTTCAAGAATCCTTCATTTGTTAGGGTCACTAACAGCGCATGTCACCGGTGACAAAGCCTGACATGCTCAGTACTGACGAGACCATCTCCACCTTCCCGTATTTCATAAAAAAGGCTGCCAGTTGGTCATCAGTAACATGCAAAGGAACTCCATGCAAAGGGATCCGCTTTTTGCCAATATACTCCGTCTAGAGTCTGACTGTTCTGGTCATTAATATGTTTCCGGCCAATCGCTTCACCCCCCTCTTCAGTTGCTGTTGCTAGCAAGATGTCCAACATTGTATGGCTTCTTTTTTTCTAGCACCTTTGTTGTTGTTTAGAGGCATTTCATAGCCTCCTCCAATGTCTTCCTGATTTAAAGTTTTAACATCAGTTGTTAGCAGGGTGGAATGTATTGTTGGTATTTTCTCTGAATACTGGCATACTATAGCCTGTCCTTTTTTTTCTTGAGCCTGTTTGAAACACAAGCAGAATCTTACGGCAACGGAGATTTTTGTGGCTTAGGAGACTGCGCCATGATGAAGGAGATGTAAACTCAGCTCACGACAGAAACAAAGAGTTCCCCCCCAAAATGATTGCAAAACAACGACAAACCAGGACAACAAAAATCAGTGCTGTTGTATACGTACAAATTACGTACGCGATTCAAAAGAAAATTTCCAAGAAATAAAAAAAATATCAGTCTGGTAGGAATGGCAATATGCGCGGTCATCCTTCAAATACTCTAAAGAATGACTAATTTTTTTAGACTCACTGGTGTTCATTGTTTAAGCATCTCCCATGGTTCCCAACCCCGGGGTAAAATTACCCCAGTGGGGTAATGAGCCTATATTTTGAGAGTAATGGATGTTTGGTTTGGGAAGAGTAAATCAGATTATAATTTCACACTGTGTCCTTGGAATGAAGACCAAAAAACGTAGCAGACTCAACGTGGCAAACAACGCCCGAATAGCCCTATCAGTCACAAAGCCAAGAATAAATAAACTGGCACAAGCACAGGCAATACAAGCTCAACACTCATATTAAGAATCACGGCTAGGTTACGGCTACTATATCTCTGATTATTATAGATTGGTACGATTGTATTGAATAATTTCCATTAACTTTGTCTACTTTTGATGTATGAAAATATAATTACTTCTTTTCCTATATTACGGGTATTTGTTTATTGGGGTGAAATAATAGTGAAATTGTATTTTGTGGTAATCGCAGCAAAAAGGTTGGGAAACTATGATCTAGACGAATTCATTTTGTCAGCTGGGGTTTATTAATTACTTCATGTTGGAATGAAAGAAAGTCAAAACTTTATGCGAAGAAAAAGCCTTGGGATCTGTGAGTATAATTGTGAACAATAAATCAAAATGAATTACATTTCCTAATCATTTGCAATACCCAGACTCAAGAGAGTGTCTGTCCGCCTGTTTGTTTTGTCTATATTTATATTAAAGTCTTTGGTATATCTGACTTTAAATCAGACCCCCGAAACTAGAGAATTTTAAAAAAAATTATATTCCTAAAGGATTAATACTCTCTTACGTATTCTCTCTCTGACAATAATACTCAGTAATTCTCTATCATGAGTGACTATTGGCTCTTGTATTGGTCGAACTAACATGTAAAAAAAAATAAAAACGAAAAATTAATGGATAATTAAACCATTTTTTAAATTTCAAACATTTTATTTTAGCGAATCCCCGTGTTTAAAATAGAGCCCCTTTTATCTTAAATTGTGTATATTACATTATTTAGACTGTTCGGAGCGTTGTCCGCGTCTTTATTGCAATGTTAATGACGTTTCGGCCGTTGTACGCTCCGGCCTTCTTTAGACGCTAGGAATTTCGAACCGAACCTTTTATTTCATCAATGGGGTATGAAACTATCATACCATGTGCGATACCACTTCAAGATACTATGTAGTTATCTCCCTTTAACTCAACTCTCTAAGTTATATATATATAATGAAAGAAACATTCTCTAGTTTTCGGGGGAATAATTTAAAATCAGATATACCAAATATTTTAATATAAATATAGACAAAAAAAAAACAAAAAAAAAACTGGCGGACAGACACTCTCTTGAGTGCGGACATTGCAAAGAATCAAGTAATGCAATTCAATTTGATTTATGGTTCCCAATTATACTCACCATTGCTGTAACCACCACTGCTCAAGACTCTTTGGGTCAAGTCCCTGGAACCAACCAACTATATCCATTAGGCCTTGCGTTTATTACGTCTATAAGCATGCAAACTTGAGAAACCTTAATAAATAAGATGTGCCGGTCTAAACACGTGTATTCTTTAACAATAACATCAGATGTAATATATTAGGGTCGGCTAAAAACCTAAATACATGCAAGTGCATCAGAATATAACAGCTAAGCAACGAGCTGTTGTATTCTGGTACATAGTATAGTACTCTGGTAGCTTGTATGTCCGTGAATTTAATCCTGGTAAGAGATGAACGTATCTCCTTCGAGTGTAAATGTCTCATTACCTACTCTACCACTCCAGCAAGTACCTGACTCCTTCTGCTTTTAATCTTTCCTCAGTAGAAGTAGGTTCACCTATGGTTCGCTTCACAAACCTCCCCAGTCTTTTCAACAGAAGTAGAAGCTTAGCACTGTCTTAGGATTTGGATTCCGATTTCTTTTAAATTCCACTTCAATTCTAGACTTCTAACGTCACACCTAAAACGTTAAACTTTTATTTACTATTGATTTACATAGGTTTGCCTATCGTTCTGTTTAGACTCTTCCCAGGTTTTTTGATTATGTACGTAGATGTATCCATTTTTCCCTGTTCGGGATTGGGATCCCGGTTCCTTCTAAAATCTATTTGAACTCTAATTTCTAATATCTCTGCTTAAAACTATGAAATACTATTTATTTGTTTATTTTTTAACACACATCTTTGAGGTTCTCTTCGGCCTTGTACAAAGTGAAAATCATTATAAAAAATGCTGTAATCGAATTAATGCGGCTTCCCTAAGCCTCTTCTATAAATACTTTCATTGCTTCTGCTCCGATGAACTTAGATCACTGGTGCCCCCTAGATATGAATTTGCTCGAGATACTAGATTAGCAACTAGGTCCCACTCTTTTACAGTGAAACAGATAAAATGTAACCGCAATTTCTACTCTAACAGCTTCTTTTTTCGCACTTCCCGCCTGTGGAATTCCTTTCCATATACTTGCTTCCCCGACAGCTACAATCTCCAGGAATTTGAATGTAAGGTCAATAGACACCTCTTATCACACTAACTCGCATCCATTCTCTCAAACATTGTTCTCATCTACCCCACCCCCGTCCTCGGTACCGTCATCCGTCTATCACACTCCTTCCAACATTTCCAATAACTAACCACTATTTTTCGTCACTTTCTCCTATGTAGCCCCCTGCGCAGTAGTGGTGGTGGAATGTCTTGCTTGGGGTGAAATGATTAAAAAAAAAAAGAAACTATCTGCTCCAATTGAAAAAAAAAAAGACTGAAAAGATTGGAAAAGAGAAAGCCGGAAACCACATCCTAAACAGGGAACAAGGGATGAGCCTCTTCACCTGTTTAATAGACGTGGGTGGAGTGTGAACCGGGCTATAGTTTAGTCTATCTACTCCAATTGAGTTTATCTACTCCAATTAAAATTCTTTGTTATTGCAGTTTACGGCATATTACGTTGAATACACCGGTTCTCGTTCGATCACCGAAGTTAAGCAACCTGGGCCTGGTCACTACTTAGATGGGTGACCGCTTGAGAATACCAGGCGCTGTAAGCGTTCAGTGACGGATATGCGTTATGGTGCAGTGGGGGTCGGTTTGGAAAGAGAAATCCGTGAGCCGAGTTCGAATTCCAGTTGAGTACCCGGCATTCACATAAGTACTGGTACCCTTGGGAAATGTATTAATCCGTCACTTCCCTCCAGTTATGGGTTAAATAACTGGATGGGGCCCTGAAGGCAACCCATCTAGTGTTGATGTCAGAATAGAAACACCCTTGGTAGCCCTGGAGAAGCATTAAGTATTCAGCTAATTGACAAGATTGAATTTCGCTATAAACTGCGCCAGGGTTCCAAATGCACAGGGAACACTGGAGGGGTGTAGTGAGTTCTATCTCGGCCGAGGCCGCAGGACGACGATTAGAGCTTTTTAATAACGATATCAAGCAATTTTAGAACGTTTCGAAGAAGGCATTCATACCTATGGCAGTGAACAACATAAGTTACATAAAACATAGTAACGTACAATTTTCTTTTATCCTTCTAAAAAAGGATGATAAATAAATCCGCAGAACCAGTAGTGAAGAGAATAAACGGAACAACGCCAGTAAAATATTGTTCTCGAACATTCCACAAGTCATCGTAGCAGAGCATGCCTGTCTTGTATTGATCTCGTCAACTGAGTGCCTGTACTTGAAATGGGACGCTACCTTAGGTATTTGTTCGCGAAGTTAAAGCTAATAACAAGGCTATATATCAACATTGCCCATACCAAATAATTCTTTGTCGCTATTATCTGCTGCTAACCAAGGTGTCGACCGCATATCTTGGAAGCCGATACGCTGCAAATGCGCTTATTTGATGGACGAGACAAACAATTTAGTCACTGTTTGCATTACACCAGTCCGCCAGTTACAGTTATAGGCGCGGTCGGAACGGTCGGTGTGTAGTGGTAAGGAGACTTCGCTATCGGGCAAATTTTCATACCCACCTAAACCTCACCAATCGTGTCAACACGTCTTGATATTTCTTTCTTATCAGCATGAGAATCCATTTATCCTAATTTTGCTTTTCAGTTATATCTTTCCTTCAACTCAGGTTCACCTTTTATTTTTATTCTACTTTGCTTTCAGTTCACCTTTTCTCTTGCTTCAGGATGTGAGCGACCATGACTTTCCACAACTTCCTGTCTTTCGTTGCTCTAAATAACACGCATTTCAGTGAGCCTTCAATAACCACTGGTTCCTGGGTATGACGGTAAACTGTATCCGGCAGCAAAGACTGATTGGAAGGTTGTGAGGAACCAGGAACAACCTCTTAATTGCTGTTGTTCACAGGCCCACCCTGAGCCGCAGTGGTAGCACCTGTTAGAGTTCTAGCTATGGGAAAATAGGTAACCCACAAACTTGGGTCAAAACACTATGAAAGTATAAAAATAAACTTTTTATTTAAATATATACATAAAAATAAACTTTCATAGGAAAATATACATATTTTAAGGAAATATTATGATCATAACACATTTTGAAAAATAAAAAATATTGCCGTATTTTTTAAGGAAAAAAATTATTACCAGCAATACATTTTTGAATACAAAACTAGAAGATATCTTCGCTTTCTAAAATAAAACATAAAAAATGTTTAAAAAGTGTCATCAAACTCTGACTAAATCAACCTTCTCACTATAATTAAGCATAAAAAAACTACCTTTAAACCTCACCTTTTTGGCATAAAATAATCCACAGAGGTTGATAAGCCGTCAAACAAAACTCAAATTCAAACATTCAATAACCACTAAACGGCGGGGAAAGATTGCGCGACCCTATCACGCCAAACGGCTGGATTTTATTCTGATTTTATCGTTAATTTTATCTTCTTTTATGTTCCGTGTCTCTTCAAGACGTAGGCGATCATGGTCTCCGATATCTTAATAAGTTTTTTCTTTTTGTTTTTTTCTCCCAAACTGCACTTTCATCTATTTGCTTAAGCCTATCAAATATGAAACGCACTGTTTTGCTGCCTCTCTTTCCGTCTATCAGCCCTGAGTGTATCAGATGCTCCAAGCCCTCATTCTTCATTATCTGTCTCGATCCGTGGTATCTTCAGCATCCTTCTATAGACCCTCATTTCTGTTCCTTCGAATCTGTCATTTGTTTTTGATGACATTGTTTAGCTTTCGCTTTCATATAGGAGGGTAAATATCACATAACAGTTCAGTATTCTTTTCTTTATCTCCAACGAAATTTTCCTGTCTCTCAATACTCTGCTTAGCTTTTGGAATGCGTTTTTGCTCATCCAAATTCACCTTCGGATGTCAGTGTCCTGCTTCCCGTCCCCAGTTAGAACACTTACCAGTTACTGAAATTTCTGTAGCTGCTTGATTTTAGTATCCTGACCTGTAATTGGTATTTTGAGCTCTTCGTTTTGCTGATGGCCACATATTTAGTTTTCATTTTTCTGTTTCACATGTCTTGTTGTAAATACCAAAACTATAACAAAGTTCTTCTGTTTCAGAATTTAAAAATAAAGGGAAATAGGGAAAAAAATTGTTTTCCTAAGTTAAAAAAAAAAAGTACGTTATATCCGGAAGCATCCTATGTACGATGGAGTTTTCCAATCATTGCGCCAAGATTGTTGGGTTTGTTCATGATTTTACAATTTTTCACATCTTTCTTCTTCGGGAAGGGCACTTCGACGGGATGTAGTGATAAGCCAGCTTGCCTCACTAGATCAATTACGTCTGATTAATGAGTTTGATCCACAGTGGGTGCTCCATAGTTTCGGCCGTGTACCATATCCGTGCATTGTGGTGCAAGGGATATCGACTGGGAACGAAAAACAAATCGGGGTGCCCAAGTTCGAATTCCAGCTGGATTCCTTGCATTCACTTACGCACAAATACTCCTAGGAAAGGTATTAATCTAAATCTTCCCTCCAGTTATGGGTTAAATAATATGACAGATTGGGTTCTATAGCGTTGGTCGGCAACCAGTCTACCGCAGAAAGCAACGGCAACCTACTTGCGGGATCATCTTCTGCACAGTCAGTCATGTCTCTTTCGAGATATGATCGCCCAAAGCGTGTATCACGTATGGCACTTAACTGACTGACTGACTGACTGACTGACCATATTTAAGCTTCAGTTAGAAAACCATTTTAAAACGCCTCGACGTGGTGTAATAGCAAGTTTGTCTTGCTGGATCAGTTTGGACTGAGTTGCGAGTTCGATCCCTAATGGGTGCTTTAAACTTTCGACTTTGTGTCACATCTTGCTTTATTTTAGCACCTTGACGTCGTGTAATGATTATCAGGTTTGTCTCACTAGAATCATTACAATTGAGTAGTGAGTTCGATCCTCACTGGGTTTCCCCATACTTTCGGCCTTACATTACAGGTAATCTACGCTATAGAAAATCACATTTCTTTTCCCAGAACTATGCATGCATACCTATCACTTTCGGCACTTCGACATTGTGCAATGGTTGGCAAGCTGCTCTCGTTAGATCAAACGCGGTGTGTCGCAGTTGGAGCTCAGTTATCGTGGTAGACAGACGCCAGGCGATTATCCATTTTCGGAAATCCGAGGTAACTGATACAAGGCTGTGCTTTAGTTATCTACAAAATCCCATGAAAGTTATATTTGAACTCTTTTAGATGAGAAAAATAACGAAGTAAGGGAAATACAACAAATGTTCAGTCAGTTAAGTGCCATACGTGATACACGCTTAGGCGATCATGTCTCGAAAGAGACATGACTGACTGGGCAGAAGATTATCCCGCAGTAGGTTGCCATTGCTTTCTGCGGTAGACTGGTTGCCTGCCAAGGCTATAGAACCCAAATCTGTCCTGTTATTTAACCCATAACTGGAGGGAAAGAGACGGATTAATACATTTCTCAAGGGTATTAGCGCGTAAGTGAATGCAAAGAATTCAACTGGAATTTGAACTCGGCTCCCCGATTTCTCGTTCCGAGCCGATATCCACTGCACCACAACGCACATATTTTGAAGTATGATATTTCATGAAGCCATCCATCCGCCCGTGCATTGAATACTACTGCCATATCTGGTCGGGTGCTCCTGCTATCCACCTAGGGGTCCTTGACAAAATCCAACGGAATATCTGTCATGTAATCGATCCCGACTTGGCAGCTAGGATACAGACGCTTTGTCACCGACGCAGTGTGGCTTCCCTATATCTCTTCACAAATAATTTCATTTCCGATGAACTTAGCTCACTGGTCCCCTCTATATATGAATTTTCTTCGCGCTACAAGATTAGCAACTAGGTCCCGCCCTTTTACTATGAACCAATAAAATGTAAACGCTAATTCTACTCCAACAGCTTCTTTTCTCGCACTTCCCGCCTGTGGAATTCCCTTCCGCTTACTTGCTTTCCCGACAGCTACAATCTTCAAGAATTCAAATGTAAAGTCAATAGTCATCTCCTATCTCACTAACCTGCATCCTCTCTCTCATCAACTCCTTAGGTCACCTCTTCTCCGATGAGGCTCTGGGTATGACGGTAAACTGATGACGGTCTGATTCGGAGGTTGTGAAGAGCCAGGAACCACCTCTTAATTGTTGTTTGGTCCCAGATCCACCCTGACCCAAAGTGGGAGCACCTTTTAGAGTCCCAGCTATGGGCTTCAAACTGGGGTAAAAAAATTAGAAATATAAACATAAAAATAGGCTTTTATAGAAAAATATACATTTTTTGAGGAAAAATATTACTAATAAAATATTTCTGAAGGAAAAAAGTTATTACCATAACACATTTTTGAAGGAAAGAATTATTGTCATAATACACTTTTGAAAGAAAAATACTATTACCAGCAATACATTTTCGAATACAAAACTAGAAGACATGTTCAGTTTTCTAAAATAAAAATTTAAAAAAAAAATTAATTTTTCATGAAAATTTCACTAAATCAACCTTCACACTATAACCAAACATTAAAAAATATCTTAAAACTCCATCTTTTTGGCATTAAATAACCCACAGAGGTGTTGATATATCGTTAAACAAAACTCAAGCTCAGACTCTTCTCCGCTGAGACATCAATTGAGTGTATCAGTTCTAATCCTGCTAGACATAAATTATGTCACTTCTTTTACGATGATGTATCAATTGATTGCATAAGATCTTTTATGAGTCATCAATTGGTTATATTTCCCCTCTTGTCTTATGAGACATACATTTATTATATCAAATCTTCTTTATGAGACAACAATTGAATGTAGCCGCTTTTCTTCTCTGATACATCAATTAATTGTATCGCCTCTTCTACTATTACACATTAAATGACTAAGTGCTAAAGGGTACTTCATTAATTATGGTCAAGCTGATCACTGGCTTAGCACAATGAAAGTAGTGTAAATATTCTCTGGGAAAAAAGATCTAAAGTATTAGCAAGTTTGTTTAGCTAGATCAATTACATTTCAATAGTTTGTTCAATACTCACTATGGTTCTCTATACTTACAGCCTTGTGCCACATCTGAGCTAGGTTTAAAAAACACCATAGCACTTTTGCCACTCTGATATGGTGTAATTTTTAACAAGCTTGTCTTGCTAGATCAGATTACATTTTAATAGTGAGTTCGAGCCAAAGTGAGCGCCCCATACTTTCGACCTTGTGCCACAACTTAGCTACGCTTAGTAAATCACTATATTTTATCCTATACTTACAGCCTTGTGCCACACCTGAGATAGGTTTGAAAAACACCATAGCCCCTTTATCACTCTGATATGGTGTAATTTTTAACAAGCTTGACTTGCTAGATAAGATTACATCTCAATAATGAGTTCGAACTAAAGTGGGCGCTCCATACTTTCGACCTTGTGCCACAACAAAGCTACGCTTAGTAAATCACTATATTTTATTTTTGATTTTACTTTCTTTTTTCAGGCGTTCTTTTCATAGTCATACCCATTAATTCAGTAATTGTTATTGTCTGCTGTGATTTTTTTTTATTGACACAATCAATCTTTCAACACTTTGCCTTTTCTCTTCATCATTATTTTCCATAAAGTGAATATTGTATTTGAACCTTACAACAAGATCTTCTTTGGATTTTATGAGACAAGTTGGTTAAATCACTGTCTTAGATTTATACACGCTATCATGCCAGTCTGAAACGATGATATGACTGCTAAAGGGCCGCTTACATGCCAAGAACGCTGATTTAATGGAAAAGCAATCTCAAAATGCCCTTCCTTCTCCTCATGCAAACAAATCTAATGGTTAGTCATTTGATCAAATTTTGAGAATTACGCCGTGCCAAGGATTTTCAGTGTCTCTTTTTAATCAGACCTCGGCGTTTTCTTTATAAATACGCGATGATGCAAATGCATGCCAGTTGGTTTTGACACGAACATAATTAAAAGGTATGCCTGTCTAAGACACTTGATTGTTTAACGGCATGTCAACTCCTTATAGATAATTTAAATCCGACAGTTAATTTTCTTGAGAGCTTGAGTAATTTTCCTCTTTGCAAAAATCATTTGCTGGTAATTTTTTTTTCTTTTACAAAAATGTGTTGCTGGTAATTTATTTTTTAACCCTTTGTTGCATATTGGTTACAATTGTAACCAATATGCAGCAAAGGCTTAAAAACCTATGTTTGCAGTGTTTTTACACTCATTTAGGGATTCACTAATTGTCCATAGCTGAGACCCTAACAGGTGATACCGAACCGGGTCAGCGTGGACCTTGAAACAACAACAATTACGAGGTGGTTCCATACTCCACTAAACCTCACGATCAGAGGTTTTGCTGCTGGATGTAGTTTATCGTCATACACAAGACGACATTGGTTCGCGAGTTAATTTAGCAGGCTAAAAACGGCATTGATCTCTAATAATTTAACGTCCACAACTGCAGCCTCGTGCACGACAATAACCTTAATATATATTTGATTTCCTGTCAAGAAAAAAAGGTTTCTATGGGGTAAAAAATGTTCTTTACTGAAACTTGGTTTTGTTATACATGTCTTTTCTGCTTTTGGGACATCTCCGTTTTCGTCTTATTTGTTGAAAACAGAAAAATGAAGATATTTACCCTACTCCCCCACTGGAGCGAGATGTGACACAAGGTCGTTTTAACGTGGGGAGCCCAAACGCGTACGGATGGGCGAAGGAACAGAAATCCCCCAGTCCCCGCAACCACCGGTCGCGCTGGCCCCGGTGACGAGCACTTGGTCCAACCCTCTGGTGCAATGGTGTGGCGCGGCCTCGGGACACTGTTCCCCGGGACCGGGCATATATTCAGTATTAATCTTTTCTCAGATGCAGCTCTGCCCGAGGACAGAGCTACAACTGAGCCGCACTCTGTCTTCGAGGGTAGAGAAGCAACAGAAAAGATGATTTAAGGCCCCCACCCAACACAAAAATGTGCCACGTAAGTAACAGAAAAAATTAATTATTGAACCCGAATCTCGTGAATGAAGATCAATATGTAGCGTCACTTGGGGTGTAGGTGTGAGTGATGAATATGGTGTCAGTAATTGTCAATTCTTTGGTTTCAGGTAAAGTTCTTTTCGCCGGTTCTTCACATTGCTGACAATATTCTTTAAACACATGTTATTTATTACTTAATTATCTCAGAAAATTGTCTTTGCTTTTTGCTGAATCTCGACGTTGTAATTATTTTAGCTGTTTTGCCTGAAGATTATAGTGAATAAACCAAAAAGAAATGTATATGAAAAAGAAGAAAAGTAAAACGTGTATATATATATATATATATATATATATATATATATATCTTCATTTCCGTCTTATTTATTAAAAACGAAAAAAAAAATGAATTATTGAAACTAAATCTCATTTGTAGCGTCAGACGTCATCACTTGGGGTGTAGGTGTGAATGATGAATATGGCGCCAATAATTGTCGATTCTTTGATTTCAGATAAAGTTCCTTTTATTGGTTCTTCACAGAAATTACTGGGACCCTTACAGGTGCTACTACCCAGTGTCAGGGTGAACCTGGGAACAACAGCAATTAAGAGGTATTTCCAAGCTCCTCAAATCCTCCACTCTCTCGATCAGAGGCCTCGCTGCTGGATGTAGTTTATCGTCATAACCAGGACTAACTAAAACACTTTAATTACAAACGAATGCTATCATTACAAATGTCAGGGTACACCACCATCAACATCACGATTATTTCTTTCGCACCTGCTTGTTCATACTTTTGATATCCGTTGTCTTCACATATTTACGGAATGTATGTTTTGACTAATGTTAGCGTGTTCATGTTTTGAATGAACATGTAATGGTCACGGCTTAACGATGTCTGACTTGTTCAATTAGCCCATTTGAATTACACGCAAGATATGCAGAACGATGGTATATGCACAACTACTTTGTGTGAATTTTGAAATATATCGTTTATTTAATCTACGGGATAAATTGTTCTCATTCTATTGTCCATGTCTCTTCTCTTAGATTAAATAAATGGTTCACTTTGAAATTTCGTAAAGGTTACAGGGGTCGATAAACACTCGAAGAAGTTTACAACGACTAAAACGTCATAGTAATAACAACAAAGATGAGGAAATCCGAATGTAAATATTGTAAAGAATGATAACCAATGCAATATTTGCTGGGCTTGTTGAAATTAAGCGCAGTACTAGACTACCGTTGTGATCTCATCAATTCAGAATTTAATTTAACCGTAAATTCTGTGCTAGCAGTTTCTTTTTTGGCACTTCTCGCATGTGGAACTCCCTTCCGAATCCCTACTTTCCAGCCAATTTTAATCTGCGTAAACGTAAATACAATGTCAATTGCTATCTACTGTCCTGATTACTCTTCACTCTTCCCGCTCATTATTAATGGTTCTGTTTCTAATTCTTCGACACCTTAATACGCCATTTGTCTTAGTGCTTTTATTTTCTGATTGCTAAATGAATTCCTGGTAGTTACTGTTTATTATGGATGAGGAAAACACCGCTAGAAACGACCTTGGGTCATACATTGCGCTATGGGAGAATTCAAAATGAACTGTATTACGGTAAGAGGCGTGTTTGGAATTATTGAAAGAATTTTGGGGGGGGGGTGTACTTGTTTTCAGGTCAAGAGAAAACCTATCTAAGGTTGTGAAAGTTAGGGCGGCTTAACTTTTTGTATGGGTCTGGTGTTCGACCTTAAATGTAATAAAATATAGACAACTACTTAACGTCTTAAAAGAAGTATTTTTTTTTCAATAACATCATTAAACATGGAAGCGTTTTTTTTTTTTGTTTTTTTTTTGTAATTTTTTTAGTGTTTGGATTCCGATAGTCTTTTCAGTTTACAAGAAAGAAAAAAAAAACTTAAGCCGGTTAATATTGTGTTTCCACTTGGTATGCGTTGCGTAGAAGAAAAGGAACAATTAGGCAAGTTTGGATTATTTGTTAATACGCCTTCCGTTACGTAAAAAAAAAAAAAAAAAAAAAACATAAATCTTGTGCATCAAAGGCGTTCCGTTCAGGGTCGGTGTTTGCTGATAAAGTTGTCTTGGTTGCGTTATTTGGGTGTGGTAACAGGGATAGAGAGAGAGAGAGTAATAGAGATTTAAGAGGATTATTTCTTAATATTAACGATGATGAGGAGGAGGATAGGTATCTTAAGTAATGATGATTGATCGGTGCCAGGAGAAATACCCGGATGTGAAACGCAAGAAAACAAAGAAGCAAATATCAAAGATATGCGCGAGCACAAATAGATAAAAGGACAGCTGTGAAGTAATCCCAGGAGCTAAAACATGCACTTTGATCACCTTTCCAATCAGATGAAAACTGGGTACAATTGATGTAGCTAAATATCAACAAAATACCCAAGTCTACAAGAATACTTACTCTGTCACTCTCTCTTTCTCTCTCCCTACATATATATATATATATATATATATATATAAGTCATCGACATACAAGTCTGTTTCGCTGTATCATAGCTCACCAGTGATTAGACATCCACCTACTTCCTGGCTCGAAACTCGAGCGAGTTGGTGTCAGTCGGAGAGCCTACTCCTTAAGCTATCAGCGCATGATTTTTTTTTTTGATCATATCACCCCGAGAGCAAGGCGTAACGGCACTGATGTGCAGGGGAATACGTAAAAGCGAAAAGACTGGAAAAGAGAAAGCCGGAAACCACATCCTAATCAGGAAACAAGGGATGAGCTTCTTCACCCGTTCAATAAACGTGGGTGGAGTGTGAACCGGACGATAGTTTAGTCTATCAACTCGAATTGAAAAAAAAAAAAAGGAAAAGAATGGAAATGAGTAAAAGATTGTAAAAGAGAAAACCGGAAACCACATCCTAAACAGGAAACAAGGGATGAGCTTCTTCACCCGTTCAATAAACGTGGGTGGAGTGTGAACCGGGCGATAGTTTAGTCTATCAACTCGAATTGAAAAAAAAAAGAGGAAAAGAATGGAAATGAGTAAAAGATTGGAAAAGAGAAAGCTGGAAACCACATCCTAAACAGGAAACAAGGGATGAGCTTCTTCACCCGTTCAATAAACGTGGGTGGAGTGTGAACCTGGCGATTGTTTAGTCTATCTACTCCAGTTGAATGGAGGGAGAGAGAAAAAAGTGTTGGTGACCTGCTAAGTTTTAACTTACTTAAAGTTCACTTAAAGAAATTTCTGCTAAGAAACAAAGCCAAACCTTCAATTAAAGTTTTAAGTTAAGCAATAATTAGGCAGAAAACGAACAAAAATTTCTTACTTCAAACAATATTCATGTTAGTTGGATCCAGCCCCATAAACACACACTTCTGACAGTGAGTTGAAAAAAAATAATAGTTTTTTAACTCTTGGTCAGAGAATTCATGCGGTCTGACCCAAACGCTAGCCGGCAGAGAGAGAGAAAGAGAGAGAGAGAGAGAGAGAGAGAGAGAGAGAGAGAGAGAGAGAGCTGAAAAAGGAGGAAATTATATATATATATATAAATGTATAAAAGAGTGACCATTGAAGTCAACACTCAGGGGCGACAGACTGTTTCATGCTAAGCGCAATCATCAAGCCATATAGATCCCGACTTGGCAGCTAGGATACAGTCGCTTTTTCACCGATGCAGTGTGGTTTTCCTGTATTTCTTCTACAAATACTTTCACGGCTTCTTCTAAGATGAACTTAGAACCCCTATATATGAATTTACTCGAGCCACAAGATTAACAACTAGGTTTCACCCTTTTACTGTGAACCCAATAAATTGTAAACGCAAATTCTACTCCAGTAGCTTCTTTTCTTGCACCTCCCGCCTGTGGAATTCCCTTCCATTTACTTACTTTCCCGACAGATACACTCTTCAAGAATTCAAATGTAAAGTCAATAGTCATCTCCTGTCTCACTAATTTACATCTTCTCTCTCATTCTCTTTTCTCTGTCCACCCCACTCTCATCAGTATTGTCAGCTTTCTCTAGCCCTCTTCCTGACATCTCTGTAACCTGTCACTCTTTTTCATAACATTCCTTCTATGTAACCCCTTACACAACAGTGGGAGTAAAATGCCTTGCTTGGGGTGACACAATTATAATATATATATATATATATATATATATATATATATATATATATATATATTTTCTAGACATATGCTATTAAATATAAGAGACAATGAATGTCTATTATGTTTAATCATGAGCCGTTCTAAACGTCGTATTTTTGCTTTAATTTCAGTTGAAAATAAAGACAAAAATTCTCCAACATTTGGATAATTATTTATTGGTTTTCTTCTAAGCTTTCGGCTACATGAGCCATCTTCAGAGAGGTAGTTTAAACTGAAATATTATAAAATCCACCATCACCGACGATTTTATTTTGTGTTGACATAAAACTCCGCTTGGCAACGGCAATAGTTACCAAAAATAATAAACGCAGTTCTTAAGTTTGCGATGCGGTTTTATATATATAAAACTATTTAAAAGTTGTAAGTTAATTTTTTTTTTTTGACAGTATTTATTTATTTCTATTATATATATATATATATATATATATATATATATATAATATTCCAGACCGACCTCGGCCTTTCATCAGAAACAAATGATTTTAAACTAGAAGCGTCCGTCGCGAGATGCGTCCGTCGCGAGATGCGTCCGTCGCGAGATGTGTACGTCGCGAGATGTAGAAAGCAATATAGTTTGAATATTTTTAAACGTAAACCTGTGTTGTTATAAAGAAGATTTTTTTAAGTGTATCTAAAAAATGTTTAACTGTGGAAATATTTATAAAGATTCAAAATACCTAAGTCCCTATTTAACCCTAACCTATATGTATTTAATGTTAAAATCCAGTATTTTTCTTTCTTTCTGCGTGAGTATGTGGAACTAAAATCGGAATCTATCAGCAAAATCGAAGAAGTTAAAAATAAAAATAAATTTAAAATGGTCAGTGCAGATTTGATGCGTATATTTCAAGGGGAACCACTTGTGTTTATTTATTTTCTGTGGACAAAGACATTGAAAAATATTGTTTGTAATAGATTTTGGTGCCAAAATTGTTGTTTTTTATGATGATAAATAAATAAATAAATAAAAAGAAAAATGAGAAAATGAGAAAAGCTGGATCTATCCTGGTTGAAGAATTTAAGCAGATATTTATTTTTATTTTTTTCTAAGTTTGCATGTGGTCAATCAATTCCTTGACCACTGTTCTATTAACACCAAAAAATATTAATGCTGTGTAAATACATGTATACCCGTATCTGTATTTATTGATACACACACACACACACACACACACACACACACACACACACACACATATATATATATATATATATATATATATATATATATATGATAATGCAGAGAAGTTTGTCCCGAGGGAGTTATGCCGGCTTCGGGTACCAAGATATCAAATTACATCAAACTCTATATAAATAAGAAAACATATATGATGCAACAGCAGACAGAAAATTTAGCCCTGACGAGTGAAGAAATCTTAACGATGTCTTCACAAAACTTCCAAGTCAGCATGACTCTGCTCAATTAAGTGACAAACATATTTACTTTAATTCTATAAACGCTCTATCTCTATCCTGATATCGAGCACTTTACAACAAAAAAACTGTTTGCTAAAATATTTTAAATCAGTAAACCACTGAAAAAAAACAACAATCTTGACACTAAGCATTATCACAACTCAACACTATATATATATATATATTTACGCTCTCACACCCTGATTGAGCACTCTGGAGGAATGGTAGACTTTGAAAAAACATTAGCTACTCTAGCATCTACGCATCGCTCATTCAGTATTGAATTAGAGCACGCTGGATACTGGCGTATGATATATCATACGCTAAAAGTCTGCATCTTTCTACCGAGCGCCCATAGCTCAGAGGTAGAATTGCCGACTAACGCCAATTCGTTCGGGTTTCAATCCTGGGTAAAAAGCAATTGGATGTTTAGCCGTACTGATGAGTTGTGATACAGCGAAACAGATCTGTCTGGGGATGACTATATATGTATAAATAATGTTTATTTGAGCAGCAACCTTTCTTTCAGATATGTTTGATTAATTTTTTTATCGAGTTTTTCTAACATTCTTCAATTTTTTCATTTGGATGAGAGAAGGGGGTGTTAAAATTGTCCCTAGTTTCTATCGTTTCAGGAGCTTTCTGCCACTTATTTAGTATTTTCAATGGATTTTATGTTAATTGTTGTTCATTTCTTCTCGTGATTGTCTTTTAAGATGCGATTGTGTGATGCATATTGTATGATAGTAGCATTTATTCCGAGTCTCGAGAAGAGAAAGTAGCTGGAATTCAATTTTCCGAAAGGTTTTTTGTTTTGGGGTTTGTTTGTTTTTTTTGTTTCGTTTTTTGTCTAAATGAAAAGACAACTCGAATTTCAGCCACGTTCCGCCATATTGCGAAACTTTTGTACAGAGAAACAAAATTCTTGACAATGTGTTTTAGAATTCTTGCGCTGTTAATAATTTAGGATAAATCTCTTGGAGAGGAGTTGCTTAAATTTTAAAATCTGCCACACCTAAGATGGCCATTAGCTAGTATGGTGCATAAGGAAAAAGAATTAAAATTTTAAGGAAGTCATGTGCAGTTTATGTCAGTATTTATCCAGTTAATGTCGTTAATATTATTATGTCATTTTTCATTATAAATAGATTTCTGCTATGGTTGCACTACCTACCAAATCTGCAGGAAGACCTAAGGCAGGTCGTGGTGTGTTGTTATGACTCCATTTCATGTTTTTCTTATCTCCCTAACATCCCCAGCGTTACATAGACAAAGTTCTTCTTAGTGTGTGGGCTGTACTTAACAAGACAATTTTTTGCATATCTTTTAAGCTGGGGTTTCCAGGGATTCTTTCAATATGTTTTTTTGTGTTCCATTTTTTATCATTCCAAGTGCACCCACTATCACTGGCATGATTCTTGTTTTCAATTTCCACATTTTTCTATTTTCATTTCCAGTTTTTTATATTTTGACAGTTTTTCGAATTCCTTGGTTGCTATGTTACAATCCGCAGGACAAGCCATAACAATTAATAAGCAAGTTTTTTTCTTTTTGTTTTTAACAATAATGTTCGTCCTATTTGCTTCAGTTTTTCTGTCTGTATAGATGGCGCAATCTCATGACATCTATTTCTGCAACCGGTGCTTGGTGGTGTTCATAGCAGTGTTTGTTTATATATTTTCCATCGTGTTTGCACATTATCCAGTGTAAATATTCCCGACTCTATCTATCTATCTATCTATCTATCTATCTATCTATCTATCTATCTCAGTCTTTTCATTATCTATCTATCTATCTATCTATCTATCTATCTATCTATCTATCTATCTATCTCAGTCTTTTCATTATCTATCTATCTATCTATCTATCTATCTATCTATCTATCTATCTATGTCAGTCTTTTCATTATCTATCTATCTATCTATCTATCTATCTATCTATCTATCTCAGTCTTTTCATTATCTATCTATCTATCTATCTATCTATCTATCTATCTATCTCAGTCTTTTCATTATCTATCTATCTATCTATCTATCTATCTATCTATCTATCTATCTCAGTCTTTTCATTATCTATCTATCTATCTATCTATCTATCTATCTATCTATCTATCTATCTCAGTCTTTTCATTATCTATCTATCTATCTATCTATCTATCTCAGTCTTTTCATTATCTATCTATCTATCTATCTATCTATCTATCTATCTATCTATCTATCTATCTATCTATCTATCTCAGTCTTTTCATTATCTATCTATCTATCTATCTATCTATCTATCTATCTACTCAGTCTTTTCATTATCTATCTATCTATCTATCTATCTATCTATCTATCTATCTATCTATCTATCTATGTCTATTATTATTTACTTTGATTTTTGGTGTATGCCCATTTCCTTCCGCCTCTTAACCGAGACTTAAGGTCAAAAATGGCTTCATGACACTTTTCACTGATCATTTCTGTAAAAAAATGTTACGCTTAAATATGAATAGAGTATAATTATTCATGCCAATGTATCAGTAATTTAACAAATAGAATGTATTAAATGTTCTTAATATAATAATTCTCAGGGAAACATTCGTCTTCATAAATTATTAAACTTACTAAATAAAACAATCTATGTATACCACGACTTATCTTAAAAAATAATCAATCATGTATTTCAATAATGAAAGATTATAAATGCATGATAATATAAAACAAATTATTATATAATAAACAAAGAAAATTAGAAGAATAAATGGAAAATTAAATTATATTAATACTTCCCTTTTAAAATAAATCATCACTTTCTTTGAGCAATGAAAAAAAAAACACGCCTGTTCACTCCGACATCGGCCTTCTCCTCATTATTATTATTTCTATTGCTATTTTTTTCATCATTTCACCCTAAGCAAGGCATTTCACTGCCACTGTTGCGCAGGGGATTACATAGGGGAAAGTGATGAGAAAGGGTGTTTGGGGGTTACATAGGGGAAAGTGATGAGAAGGAGTGGTTAAGGGGTTACATAGGGGAACGTGATGAGAAAGAGTGTTTGGGGGTTACATAGGGGAAAGTGATGAGAAGGAGTGGTTAAGGGGTTACATAGGGGAACGTGATGAGAAAGAGTGGTTGGGGGTTACATAGGGGAACGTGATGAGAAAGAGTGGTTGTGGGTTAGATAGGGAAAGTGATGAGAAAGAGTGGTGAGGGGGTTACATAAGGGAAAGTGATAGGAAATGTCAGAAGGAGGGTGATAGACGGGTACGGATACCGAGATTGAAGGTTGCGTGGATTGGAAGAGTGTTTGAGAGAATGGGTGCGAGTTAGTGTGTTAGGAGGTGTCTATTGACCTTACATTTAAACTCCTGGAGATTGTAGCTGTCGGGGAAGTAAGTATACGGAAGGGAATTCCACAAGCGGAAAGTGCGAGAAAAGAAGCTATGGAGTAGAAATTGCGGTTGCATCTTATCTATTTCACTGTAAAAGGGTGGGACCTAGTTGCTAATTTATTATTTCATACAAATTCGTACCTACGGGGCACCAGTGATCTAAGTTCATCAGAGCAGAAGCCGTGAAAGTATTTATAGAAGAGGCACAGGGAAGCCACATCACACCGGTGAGAGAGTGACTGCAGCCGGTCTGCCAAGTCGGTATCGATCACATTACAGATTCTCCGTTGTATTTTGTCAAGAACCTCTAGGAGAAGGGGCATTATTATTATTATTAGTCGTAGCAGTAGTAGTAGAAGGAGGAGGACGGTTTCTGCTGCTTACACAATTACTTCCGAGTCCTGACCATTGACCTAAGCTCAGAAATAGCTTCATGACATTTACCACTGATCATTTTTTAAACCAAACCAAAGTTCACACACATTTTACATGGATACATCTCTTTGCATTGTATAAAATGTACTTGTGAGTACATTTCTTTTTTCTTTAAGGCATGATCTACTAGAATCTCTTCAATGAGTCTAACGGGACCTTTTCCAAGTAACCCGAAGTTCCCAACTACATATGGAATTTTTGATGTGCTTATGTGCTACGCTTTTGAGATTTCCATCTCAAGATCATGTATTTTGATGTATTTTAAGATCTTCAAACATGCATTACCATCTGCAAGGAATGTCAGGTTAGTAAGAAAGCAAATTCTATTCTTTTGGTCTTTGATCACGATGTCTGGCAATTGGCTTTAATTGTTTTATATGTGTGTATTGTAAAATCAAATCAAATTGTAACAGGCCCTAACTCTGTAACCGAATGTGGATGGTGTTCATACCAGTTTTTTTCCCGCAAAAGTTGTGTATTTTCTAGTGCCGATATTGACTCACTCTGTCATACCGAGTTTTACATTCAGTAGGGTCTAAAACTGTGCAACCTGATACAAGATAGTCAATTGTTTTTGGATATTTATCCCAGAATTTGCATTTCGGGTTAATACTTTTTTTCAGTAGGACCAGGAAGATTTTCTCGTCTGACTCCATCTTGCATATATATAAATCTACCATCCATCCGTGCATTGAATACTGCTGTCACATTTGGTCGGGTACCCTTGCTATTTATTTCTGGCTTCTTGACAATATCCAACGGAAAATCTGCAATGTAATTGATCCCGACCTGGTAACTCCAGGCTCTTCCTCACCGAAGTAATGTAGCTTCAGTCTGTTTCTTCTACAAATACTTTCACGGCTTCTACTCCGAGGAGCTTAGCTTCCTGGTGTCCCCTCTGCATGAATTTACTCAGGCTACTAGACTAGCAACTAGGTCCCACCCTTTTAGAATGAAACCAATCAAATGTAACCGCAACTTCTACTCCTACAGCTTCTTTTCTCGCACTTCCCACCTGTGGAATTCCCTTCCGTATACTTGTTTCCCTGACAGCTGCAATCTCCAAGAATTTGAATGCAAGGTCAATTGCCAACTTTTATCTCCTTGATGACCAAATTTTCCCTGACAACCCTTGTATCATGTTCTCCTTCCTTTCCACTCTACTCTCATGCAGCTCTCATCACACCAGTGTTCTCATCTTTCTCTTTCACATTCCCTGACACCCCCAATACCTGGTCCTCTTTCTAATCACTCACCTCTTATGTAACCCTCTACACACCAGTGACAGTTCGGCATTGTTTGGGGTGAAATGATTACAAAAAGAAAAGGTATTATTGGTGACTAGCAGTGTAGCCCGGCGTTGCTCGGGTGTAATGAAAGCTTTAAAACTAATCCATGGTCCTGGAGCTCAGACTCATTGGACGTTGGCACAAAAGACTAAAAAGCAATAGTTGTTTCCAGTTAAAGCGAAACTGTAGACTGAAAGAAAAATGAATGGATGTAAGTCAAATTTTGATTTCCTGTTATCCATATCAAATTTTCTGCACTATTGTAAGAACTGCAACCTTGAAACTTCTGAATATCGTTTTTTATGTCTTTGTCTATGAGTGTATCAAATTTGATTAAAATCGGACCACTCCTTCTATAACCCGATTTTTTCGATTATCGATATTTATCGGGAGTACCTTGACACAAAACCTAGCTAAGAACACTCGCAGACGCTTATAGTACATCTGTGTAAATTTTCAATAAAATCGGTTCAGCTGTTCCGGGGTCTATAGGTAACGGACACACACACACACACACACAGACAAAGTTCCATTTATAAATAAGTTTAGATTAGATTTAGATTTCAAGTTCGCAATCATTGTTTCCGTGTAAGAAGAATAAAATTTTTCATCTTTTCATCGTTTGTCAACATCAGCTTGTTTTGGTACGGGCTGTGAATTGTCTATGAAAAGGTTTCAGTCAATTATTTTATTGCCATACATGATACACGCTTGGACGATCGTGTCTGGAGACATGACTGACTCGGCAGAAAATTATCCCGCAGTAGGTTGCTATTACTTTCTGCGGTAGACTGGTTTAAACCAACCAAGTTTATAGAATCCATGGCTATAGGACCCATGGCTATAGAACCCAAGGCTAAAGAACCTATGAAAAGGTTTATCTTGCCATTTCTTTATTCATTCATGTGCACGACTACATTACATGTGCACTTTTACCCTCGACGTGTGTTGTGGTGCAGTGGATATCGACTCGGAGCAGGTTCGAATTCCAGTCGAATTCCTTGCATTCACCTATGCACAAATACCCTTGGGAAATGTATTAATCCGTCTCTTCCCTCCAGTTATGGGTGAAATAATAGGACAGATTGGGTTCTGTATCCTTGGCTGGCAACCAGTCTACCGCTGAAAGCAATGGCAACCTACTGTGGGATAATCTTCTGCCCAGTCAGTCATGTCTCTTTCGAGACATGATCGTTCAAAGCGTGTATCATGTATGGCATTTGACTGACTGACTTTTACCCTTCAAATAGTAAAATGTAACCACTTCTTTTATTTTCATCTCTCGTACTTCTCACCTGTGGAATTTCCTCCTGTACACTTGCTTTCCTGATAGCTACAATCTCCAAAGGTTTAAATCCAACGTAAATTGCCATCTTCTATCTTCTTGAGTTCTGTTCACTTTTATCGTTTTCGTCAATGGCCCCTGTACCCAGTCTTGTCTATGACTGTAACCCCCTTCACACTAGTTGCAGTCCCGCTTTGCTTTGGTGAATGTATTAAAAACATTTCATACGAGGTCTGATTAAAACGTATCGAGACTGTTGTTATGGCACGCAGAGTAAAGCCACTCGTCACATATTGATCTTGAACTTTGTCGAGTATACACACTAAGTTATAACCTTCTCTTTTACTTCCATTACTTATAGCAGTATTGGGGGGGGGTGAATGTGTAGAGTTTTATCGTCTCACCACACTACAGTGATTCCATCAGTGACCATAGCTTATGCAGTAGTTTGGGGCCAAGCATAGAATTTCCCAGATGTGTCAACTACGATATTCCAAAATCTGACCTTTGCGAATTTTTCTTCTTCAGAAATCAAATCCTACTTGAAAGGAATAATATTTCAAAATATTAAGGAAATCCAAGAAAATGTGACGAGGCAGAAAAAAGAAACTTTCAGTAATTCTTCCATCAATAGAAACATTACTGGATATAAAGCGCAAATGTCCTACTTCGAAGGAGATTAAATGCCGAATTGATATGTGTTATAGTTTTATTTTTATAGCACAAATCCAGATAATTTTGATTAGACTTCGTGAATTAACGTCTTAGATTTCCTTTTTGGTCTATGTTCAATCTTTACGCAATATCTAAAAATATTTATCTAGCACTTAATAATTTATGTACTGTTTCTCTTTTATAAGAAAACATATATTTACGACACATAGTGATATTTATATATCTTAAATTAAAAATGAAACATTAATAACCATATTAATATATAGATTTATTTACAATATGAACAACCCGGAAATTAATCCAGTTCACACTCCTCCTCGGTCTTTTGAAAAGTGGGACAGAGATTTATCCCTTTATTCCTGTTTAGGATTGAGTTTCTAGTTCATTCTAAAATCTAATGCAGGTCTATACTTAACACTTATTTGTCATACACATTCTAAATACATTTTGTTTTAATTTTTATTTCCTTCACATTCTAAGTAAGCTTTTACCTTGAGTGGCTCTTCAGCCTTGTATTAGGTGAATATTAGTAAAGAATAAAATAAAATAAAATTTCACATCATCGAATTAGTGATTATAAATATTTATAAGACAAACAGAGATAGATTGAAATTATATACACAGGGTGTTTTCTAAAACTTGATATCATTTCGTAATCTAATAACCTGACCAATTTTTGTTCAAATGATCTCAAATTTTAACAACATGGAAGGTTTCCCATTTCAACTCTTTAATCTTCTACAGCACAAACTAATAACTTGAAGGTTTCTCGGTCAAATGATCTCAAATTCTATGTTTAATATTTTACGTTTGTTTTTCTTTTCCAGAATAGAAATGTCATTAACTGAAAAGAAAAGGTGTTGTGCGTGTTCGAGTCCTGCTCGAACACAGTCAGATAAGACTGTGCAGTGTGTATTTAAGAGAATTCGCTAAAAATGCACCAACAATAATGCAGATATGGACATGATACAAAAAGTTCAAAGAAGAAGGTTGTCCGTGGAGAATAAAGGGATCTGGAGGACCACCAATATCAGAAAGGATGATCGAAAGCCTTCGGAAAATATCTTTGCGAAATACCAGAAAGTCCATAAGAAGAATAAGTCTGGAAAACCAAATTCATCTAACGACAAGAAACGCCTGTGAATGCCACCGTACAAGCTACAGAGCGTTTAACAATTAAAGATAGATTAAAATATTGAAAAGTTGTGAAATCTTTCCTAAAATCCACATACATTTGAATTTATCAGTCAAATCTTTAAGAATAAATCTTATTTTCTAAACAATAAGCCTGCTTAGTTTCATTTGCATAAACTATGTAGTTACTCAAGATATTTACTTCTAAAATGAGATAAAACTTTTTAATATTATATAAATTGAAATGTGCTCTGCTCCTCTTGCAGCCAGCCTATATATATATGCCGAATGCAAGAGGCATATATATATATATATATTTTGATAAGCGTTTCACCCCGAGCAAGGCATGTCACTGCCACTACTGCGCAGGGGGCTACATAGAGTGGAGAAAGGATGATTAAATATAGGAAATGTCAGAGGGTGGGTGATAGGCGAGTAGGGATACCGAGAATGGTTAAATATAGGAAATGTCAGAGGGTGGGTAAGGATACTGAGAATGAGGGTTGGGTAGATGAGAGTGTTCTGAGAATAATTGGGAGTTAAAGTGATGGGAGGTGTCTATTGATCATACATTTAAACACCTGGGAATTGTAGCTGTCGGGAAGGCAGACTTGTGGAAGGGAGATCCACAGGCGGGAAGCGCGAGAAAAGAAGCTGTTGGAGTAGAATTTACGGTTACATCTTATCTGTTTAACTGTAAAAGGGTGGGAGCTAGTTGCTAATCTAGTATCTCGTGTAAATTCGTGCTTAAGCGGCACCAGTGCTCTAAGTTCATCGGAGCAGAAGACATGAAAGTACTTGTAGAAGAGGCACAGGGAAGCCACATCACGCCGGTGAGAGAGTGGTTGCAGCCGGTCTGCCAAGTCAGTATTAACCACGTTACAGATCCTCCTTTGTATTTTGTCCAGATGTCCAAGGAGAGTAGCAGTGTCACCCGACCAGATATGGCAGCTTCAATACACGGGCGGATGGTAGATTTGTATATGTGCAGAATAGATTCAGGTGGGAAAAACTTCCGGGCCTTGCACAGAGAGCCGACTTTCATAGCGGCAGTTTTGGCAATGGATTCGATATAGTCATTCCATTTGAGGTCCGCCGAAAGTGTAAGGCCAAGGAGGCGTAGTATTTTACTCTCTAGGAGGCTAGCCTGTCCCATGCTAATGGGAGGTAGATGCGATTGTCTATGGTGGTTAGTTGATAACAGCTTCGTTTTAGAAGCATTGAACTTTACTAGCCACCAGGCCACTATAGTCACAATTTTTATGTACATTTGGGGCGTGTTGTAGGTCCCTGGTATGGTTTTTGCGGTATTTTGGTGTACGATATGTATGAGTGTTGATGGACAAATTCTTATGGTGAATGAGAATCATTGTAACGTATGTATGGGTCGTGAATCTGATTAGCTAGGTATAGGATAGAGTTACTGAAGACCACCCCAAGTTTTGTTCCCCCTCCCATTTTTCGGCCTTGTGCCATAATTCTTTGTAATTAAAGAATAAATAAAACTAGCCACCAGGCCACTACGGATTGGAGGTCCTTTTCAAGGACGGCAGCGAGGTTCGCTTTGTCGCCCACACCTGGTTTTTGATCGTTGCGAGAGTAGATTGTTTTGTCATCGGCGTACATGCCTACTTAGGATCTAATATATATATATATATATATATATATATATATATATATGTGTGTGTGTGTGTGTGTGTGTGTGTGTGAGTGTGTGTGTGTGTGTATGTGTGCGTGCGTGCGTGTGTATATTTGTGCAGCAAATTTTCCTTCAGGTATTTCAGATTAAATAAACTGCAAATATTATATCTGCTTATTTTTAATAAAATCCGCTCGTACTCACGGATAATCTTATTATAATTGAAAGATGTAAGAAATACGTTGTAACTTTGACCGTTGAGTTGATTATACATTTCTCGATATTTTAACTTTCTTTCGAGATCATCTTCAGAGTTGTAAGTTGTGATAGTAAAAATAACTACAAAACAGTTTTGTTAAAAATTACTGTAAATGTTCTTGCTTTAAATGCAACGATTGACAGATTGTTTAATGTTCATTAGAACGTGAAAATTATCCACAATGGTAATTTTTAATGTTGTAATGTCATAGTCATATCACCAATATATATATATATATATATATATATATATATATATATATACTGATGAGCAGTGATGCAGCAAAATTTGATCTATCTGCGGATGGCAATATATATACATATATATATATATATATACTTTATATAGAGAGGGGAAAGACAGAGTTGGGAACAATTTTGACGATGTCTAGTTTGTATATATTATGTCGGATTCTTTTTCTTTAAAAAGATCTTTTTTGTCAAACACTTCTTCAAAAGGATTCGTTGGAAAAAAAAAGATAAAAAATAAAATAAATAAATTAAATAAATTAAAATTAAAATTAAAAAATTAAACATAAATAAGGAAACTGAAAAAGTGCATGGAAATAAATAAGGAAACTCGACTAAAATAAATTTATTACTAAAACAAAACCAATAAATCGATATAAATAAACTTTTATGGAATGTAAAATTGTATCACGACTTACCCATGAGACCCAAAGAACGATAAAAAACTTATTCAGCACCCTAATTATTTTATATTCAATGTGAAATAAAAGGTCTATTAAACTTTCCAGAACAAAAAAAAACGGACCCTCCTGAAAAACTCAATATATATATATATATATATATATATATATATATATATATATATATATTCATTGAGTTTTTCAGGAGCGTCCGTTTTTGTCTTGTTCTGGAAAATTTAACGGGCCTTATATATATATATATATATATATATACTTATTGGTTGTTTAATACTTAGTTTTTTAGTTTTTGGTCATAAAAGGGTTAGACCAGTACACATTTTATTATTAAAAATCGCCTGAAGACACGACTCATGGTAAAAACCTGGGTAGCGAAATAACGCGTTTATAAATTATATATATATATATATATATATATATATATATATATATATAATTATGAATTAAAATTACATTGCGACATGTAAATTTTTGTTTCGAGATAGAATCTCGTCATCAGGTAATGTTGGATGTTGGTTGTGAAAATGATTTACATTTAAATACAAAACACCAACGGTTTGCAATTTATGTCTGTGGGAAGATATAAAATTTGTGTGTTCCTTTTAACTAAACAGAATAAAGATTCACTTTGAAAAATTTTATATCTTTTGTGTTCATATGCACTTTTATTTAGGTTCTTCGAGGTTTTTACTCTGTATTTTTGTAAGAATTATACACACACACATTCTGAAGGACACATGACCCAGTGGATATCGACGTTGGTTAGTTCCAGTGACTTGACCTAAAGAGTTGTGAGTTCAATACCTGGCTACAGCAGTGGTGAACAATAACTAAGAGAGTTCGGTTAAAGGAAGATAACACATGACTACCAGAAGTGGCTTTGCATAGGAATGAGAATAATATACCCCAGTGATCGTAATAAAAGGTTAGATTAGAAATTCCTAGCACTTGAAGAAAGCCGGAGCGTACAATGGCCGAAACGTCGTAAAATGACAGCAAAGATGTGGATAATAGTTCGAATAATGTAAATAGTGTACACACACACATATATTATATATATATATATATATAGAGAGAGAGAGAGAGAGAGAGAGAGATTATGTGTGTGTGTGTGTGTGTGTGTGTGTGTGTGTGTGTGTGTGCGTGCGCGCGCACGCGCTATTTAACCCTTTGACGGTCACAACGGGATTTACTTGTTTTTACTCGAACCGAATTCCTGCCAGTGTAAATACGCCGTTGTTGCTATAAGTGATGAAGTCTTATCTTGATAAATCAGATGAAATGAGAAGGATGTTGAAGAAGAATTAAAGGAAAGAGAACAGCGTGGATTTCTGTCAACATTACTGATTGTTTAGGTAAGCGTTTAAACAGAATAGAATTAGAGGAAGACATAGATGAATATCAGGTAATGGAAGGAAAGAAAAAACTTTATCGACAGACTGGATTCTGTCTGGGGACGTAGTGTGGACTTTGACTGATAGGGGCAGCTCGGCTTCGGTCGATGTTTCGTACACGCCAGATTGACCGAGTCTTAGAGGAGTCGACTTTGGTTGTTCTTAGTTTGCCCATGTCTTTATTCCATAATTTATTCGGCCCACAGTTTTTTGTTCGGATTCGTCTAAATTTAGTTAAGCCTAGAATTAGCATGGCTGGGTACTAGAAATTCAACACATCATTGTTCGATCAGAAGGATTTTCCAGACCAGCTTTTACTAACTCTAATGCGGGAATTGACTGGTCCTGGGGTTGGAAATAAATGGCGGTCTCATTTTAAGGCTATTATTAGATCGTTTACTGCTGATTAGTAAGCGAGTCAACCAAGATAGATTAGCAGAGCAGACAGCACAAGAATCTCGAATAGAAAAGGCTATAAAATCAGCTGATGGTGATGAAATAACTATAGCTAGAACACACTAAGCGTCCTTGCTGATCAAGAATGGCCAAAACTTTGTAGTTAGAGTTAGATTAAAAAGAATGTCTGGTAAGAGTTCGTTTTAACTCCCGACGGCTTTTCCCCTTCAAATTTATCCAAAATAGCATTATCTCTGTGCAAATGTATATGCTGAACTCAAATCAACAATTAGTTATTGAAGAAACGTACCTTTTTTTTTATCTAAATGTCCATAAAAAAACAAACTATATCTCACCCTTTTTCTCTCCCGTAACTCTCACGAAGTCATGTAATTAACTGCAGAATGACGTACTACGTAGGCAACGAATTTTGGCAGATTTTTGGTCGATTTTCTTCATTTACTGAATCTTTTGGCGATGTAGTTCCTGTCATGAAAGTAATGCACTATTGTATTTCTACGCTTATTACTTTCAGGACAGGAAGTACATCGCCGGAAGTTTCAGTAAATGAAGAAAATCGAACAACAATCGACAGAAAATTGCTGCCTACGTAGAACGCCATTCTGCAGTTAATTACATGACTTCGGGAGAGTTACGGGAGGGAAAAAGTGCGAGATATAGTTCGTTTTTTTATGGACTTTCAAAGCAAAAAAAGTAGGTTTCTTCAATAAGTAATTGTTGATTTAAGTTCAGCATATACATTTGCACAGAAATAATGCTATTTTGGATAAATTTGAAGGGGGGAAAGCCGTCGGGAGTTAAAACGAACATTTACCAAATGTCTTCCGTGACAACAAATATGGCTGCTGAATTGAGTTCGGAGTATCGCAAACCGATATATCGCTAGCGTGACGTCGGATGGACGTAACGTGACTACAAACGACGGCATATGCGAGGATTTCCGATCTTATTTTCAGCATCTTTTTACTAGTGAGTCTGGTCTGAGCCGAGCTTAATTCGACACCTATTTAGTTGACATTCCTATTCTCGTGGCACCTAAAACGGTTGGCTGTGAGTGTGCGATCTCTGAGGCAGAAAACTGAGATGCTTTGAAGCTTGCTGAAGAGACAGAACCCCATGTATTGATGGTTTCTCCTATAAGGTGTACTTGATGCAGTCCCACGTGTTTGTCCCTCTGCTGACACTAGCCTTTAAACAATGGATGAAGAACGAGAATATTCCCGAACACTTCACCAGAAGTGTGATCAAATTGCTTTGCAAGAATAAACGCGAAGAGGGTGAGATTAATAATTTCTGCTCCTTAACTATGATGAATAGAGAGTTTAGCGAAGGTTTTGTCCAAGCGTTTGCAGACTGTCCCGATAAATGTGATTGTCCCCGAGCAGTCTTGCACTGTGAATGGTAGACAACCTTCATATGGTAGATTTTATCGTAGAACAAGTCGACAATGAAGCCGTGCTGATCAATTAAGATCAGTCTAAGATATTTGAAAGGGCTGACCATCAATTTCTCGGGGCTGTCCTCGAGTTGGTTGGCTTCTAATCGCACTTTCGATTCTCGATACGTTACTTGTATCGTTCCCCCGGTGCGATGGTGGAAGTGAATGCCGTAAGGTTTCATGATGTCCATATCAATTTGATAGGGTTATCCGTTATGGCCGATGCTGTACATTCTTGCGTTGGGCTTTTTCTTTGCAAGTTAATGGCAAATTCGATCCTACATGGAATTAGCATGCTTGGTTTGACCAGTTTGACCAGCCATTTTGCCTTTGGCCACAACGTGACCGTTTTCGTGAAAAGCAAAGGCCGACATTGACGATGTTCACAAGGAAATCAGCAGGTATGAGATGGTAACTAGAGCCAACATCAACCACAAGTCTGTGTGAGATTGCGGTTGAATGCTTTGAAGGGGGTCTCTCTTCCAGGACCCTTCACTTGAACGAACAAGCTCACAAGATACTCGGTGTCAGGTTTGGGATGAATCAGTCGGAAATCAGAAAAAATGCCAGTTCGTCTGTGGTCTGTCCTTGAAGAGAAGGGCGGAAGTTTGTGTTTGTTTCGCACATCTACCTCATCCTTCCTTACTTGCTCTCGGTACTTCCCCTCTCCCGAGCTAATTTATTAGTTCGAGTCTTGTTTTATTTCTTGTGGACCGATAAGGCTGATAAGGAGCGTTGCGAGGTTTGTTGCTTCTATCCGAGGGCGGTCTAGGAATGCCCATCGTTGAGATTCGTCAATAGACACTGCGGCTTAAATTTCTGGATCAAATATACCTGCAAGATGAGAGTAAAGGTCTTTTTCTAGAAGGAATACCTTAAAAAAGCATTTCTGTCATTGAGAAGTGTGCATGATGGCAAAGAAGAGTTCCACCGTTGTCTTAGAGCAAGATGTCATTTTATTGCGTCGACTTGTTCTGAAAGACTTTACACGGGTTAAGAAAGGCCTCACCGACACCTATTTTTCCAAAGGCTCTCTGTCATGTGTTAGTACGGATGGCAGCCAAAGATTTTTTTTAATCATTTCACCCCAAACAAGGCCTTTTATTGCCTCTTTTGCAGAGGAGGTTACACAGGGGAAAGTGATGAGAAAGACGGGTTAGTTATAGGAAATGTCAGGAGGAAGGTAATAGACGGATGAGAATACCGGTGTAATGCGGGTGGAGTGGATGAAGAAAAGAGCTTGAGAGAATAGATGCGAGTTAGTGAGACAGGAGATTCTATTGGCCTTACATTTAAATTACTGGAGATTGTAGCTGTCGACGAAGCAAGTGAGCATGAGCTCGGTTTGACAAATGAAGAGTTTAGCTCTCTATGGCCTTGGGCGCTCGAGTGGATATCTCAATAACGACGAGGCATCACTCGCTCAAAAACCTCTTCAGTAAAATTCAGCGTAAGGTGGGTGAATATTTTGCGTTTGTTTTGCTTGAGAGGAACTACTGTTGAGTTGCATCTGGAAATGACCTAGAATTAAGGATATTGGTCGCCTGATTAAGTATTTGTCAATTCAGCTTCTATTTACTTTAATCTGTTGAATTTAACTTGGCTGCAGTATGGATGGCCATCAGCTTTTTATTTTTCTCCCATTTTATCTCTGGTTTATTCCCCTTCCCTTCCTCATTTTGGTGTCAGGTTTTGGCAGTTCTCTGACAACTGTGGGATGCATTTCGTCTCGAGTGTGATCTTTCGTAATTGTTATTGTATCTGAAAAGAGGATTGGAATATGTGCTTATAGAACGTCTGCATGCAATTAATTTATTACTCCCACAGTATTTATGGCCAATTACCTGTTATTTCTGCCATTATTAGACTGTGGGATATTTGAGTTCGTTTTCGGTATGTTATAGTGGATTACCCGTTCTAGTAAAGCGTAGTTGTGTGTTGAAATCAGATTAACTGAATTTGGCCTCGTTAGTAGATAGCCCACTATAAGGGGGGTATAAACAAGAAAATCAAATTGAGTATAGAAACAACTTTTATATATACACAGAAGTCAATTAAGGTTGTTTTACAAATAAAGTAATGTCTTTAGGATGGGTTCAAAGTACGTCAAAATGTCCATAGCAATAAATGCCGAAAAGAGAGTTTGTGCGTATGTATGTGGGAGCGTTTGTCAGTTAGGAATGTCTTTGATGTCTCCGCTCCGTAGATCGGGTAAATAGCTCAGGGGACAGCGAAGAGGAAGGTGAGAGGGAAAGGCGAGGCGAGCATGGAGTGATTGCTTGACGAGGTCAAGGGACGTGCTAATTCTGCTTGTACTTTCTCAATTGGCGATGCTTTCTGTGTCGGCTTTTTATTTCGTCTTTGTGGGTCCCAGCAAGTCATTTGGGAATTCACACCTGTATTTAATTCTGGGCTTCCCATTGGACGATAAATAAAATTCACGTAGGGTGCGCAAAGACCAGTTTTGGTCATTTGCTTTCTGGTCCTCAGAGGGCAAACATCCGGTCCCTCGCTTTGTTCGGTATCACCACAATGTCATCCCTCTCCTCACATTTCATTTTCATTAAATATATTTTATATTGTATTTTATGTTATGGATTTGTTTGCCCTTTTTTATGGTGCCTCTTGTGAATACGTGGTATTGTGGTGTATGAAGGATTGGGAGGTGGTGGATGGGTTCTTGTGATGAAAGTGCAAATTTTTAATAAGTGATAGGATTGTGAAAGTGTTTAGTTAAGTATAGGATAGTATCACCCTTTACCCTACTTTTTCGTCCATGTGCTACATTTTTGTATTTTTGCACAATATAAATATCTTATTAAACTATGGGATGCCCCATACTAACACTAGTTTTATTTGGTTGATCATTTTTATATCATGAAAATTGGGGAATTATTTTGTTATTTTATGTTGGATTTTTTTATCAACTCAGCTCTCCACAAAGTTTGTACACATGGAATTAGGTAGGAATTCCGAAAGCAAATCTGGTGGTTGTGTAAGATTGTGTTGTGTGGATTAGATGTTTTGATGGAAGAAACAATATATACAAACGATTGGGTCAGTGATAAAGGCTCTCTAAATTATCAAGCCTCCTCGCATTCATATTTTACCCTTGTGGCGCATTTGTACAAAGTGAATTAAATATTTTCATGTTGGAGTCAGTACAGTTGGTGTGCTTACTAAAGACTAGTTCAAGAGTTCAAGTTTCGCCACGCGCAGAGAAGATTTTATCACAGCACCGTTCGGAACTTCGTATTTTTGTGTTTTAAGAATTGTAACCTTTACGTTAAGTTTAGTCTTTAATGTTTCTTACGTTTATTTTGCTGACGGTGTTTTGAATAGTTTGAATTTTCATTTTTAGTTTTTACCCTCCCCCGGCTTTAATTGTTTTAATTTATTTTGCATTTATTTTTTTACTAGACTATTTTTTTTCGTGTAAGTTAGATTCAATTTTCTGTTTTTCTTTTAATTTTGAATCCTCGCCAGCATTAAATTAATTTAATTTTATTCTTTCACCGTATATTTTCTTTTTGTTTAAGGTTTGTGTTCTTTTAATTTTCTTAATTTAATGCATTACTTCATTCATTCTGTTTTTTTTTTTATATGTCTTAAGTAAATATTTCTTTAATTTCTCTCCGGTCGAATGACGTTTTTTTTAAAAATTTAACTTTTCCTTTCTATTTTGTTGATTATCTAATCCGTTTTTGTTTTATCTTTTCGTGTTCCGTCAGCCATTTTATTTAAGTGAAAAGACCTCTTAATTTTACACGTGACTTTCTTTTTATTGTATTTTGGAATAAGTTGTTTTTAGTTTTTCTAATTAAAAAATCCTTTTCGCAATTTTGATTTAATTTCACGTTCTTTTTTTTGTGCCGTTCGAGTTAAGTTAATCCTTTTTAGTTTACAAGTCGAACATTTTTCGTCTGTCATTTTTCTACATTTTGAAATTTATTATTTTCCTTCCTTTTGCAGGAAAACTTTCCATTAGGTTGTATATACAAGGTGTCCATAGAATCTGTGTGCACTTTAAAAAAATTATAATTTTATTTGTGAGAGAAATAATCTGTAAAAAAATGTTATAAAAGTTAGTGTACCTAGTTTTAAGTAGTTATTGAACAATTCTTTACAACAAACTTCAAAAAATCTTTACATAAGTAAAAAAAAAAATTATAATTTTTCAGAATCAATTTGATCCATGGATTCAATTTCAATTCTGTATGCAACCAAACCTAGTTCATTAGAAGATTTGAAAGCTAAAATAACTTATGTGATTTCAGGCATTACTGTAAATCAGTTGGCAAATGTTTTCCGTGAACTGCAAAATTGTATTACCCTTGATGGAGAACATGTGTAAACTTAATAAAATTTCATTAAAACCTTAACACACACACATATATATATATATATATATATATATATATATATATATATATATCATTTCACCCCGAGCAAGGCAGAAAAGCCACTGATGAACTGGGGGCTACATAACTGTAAAAAGATTAATTAGAAAAGAGTGAGGAGTACAAACTAGTTAGAAAGGAGCAATAGAAAGCTGAGAATGCAGGTGCGATTACAGACACATAGGTGGAGAGAAAGGGAAGTATATACGGGGGTGGGGAGAGAGCTAGAGTCCAGTGGTTAATAGATGAGTATTGACATTGCATTTAAATTTCTGGAGGTTGTAGCCGTCAGGAAAACAAGAATATGAGAGTGAGTTCCACAGGCGGGAAGTGCGAGAGAAGAAGCTGTAGGAGTAGAATTGTCGTCTGAATTTGGTTAACCTGACTGTGAATGGGTGGAACCCAGTTGCCAATCTAGTTGCACGAGTAAACACCTGTTGAGGAGGCACCAGTGACTTAAGTTCGTCCGAGCAGAAGCCATGAAAGTATTTATAGAACAGACAAAGGGAGGCCACATTTCGACGGTGGGGAAGTGGCTGCAGTCTAGCCGCCAGATCAGTACCTATCACATTACAGACTCTTCTTTGGAGCCTGTCGAGAACACTGAGGAGAACGGCAGGGGCGCCTGACCATAAATGGCAGCAGTACTCCATGCACGGACGGATGGTTGACTTGTATATATGCAGGATGGATTCAGGCGGAAAAAACATCCTGGATCGGCAAAGTGACCCAAACTTCTTAGCAGTAGATTTAGCTATGGAATCAATATAGTGGTTCCATTTGAGGTCTGAGGAGAGGGTAAGGCCGAGGAGGCGTAGTGTGTTGCTCTCAGGAAGAATCGCTTGGTCCATGCTAATGGGAGGCAGGAGAGGTTGCCTATGATGGTTGACAAACAACAGCTTGGTCTTAGACGCATTGAAGTTGACAAGCCACTTCTTGCCCCAATTCACCACAGAGTGTAGATCCCGTTCAAGGTCAGCAGCGAGAAGATGTCTGTCCGCCACGACAGGTTCCTTACTGGTGCAGGAGTATATTGTGGTGTCGTTTGCGTAGATGCCTACTTGGGAACTGATTTCATCTGGGAGGTCATTGATGAAAATAAGGAAGAGCGTCGGGCCCAGGATAGAGCCCTGTGGGACACCAGTATTCGTGATATAGGATGAAGAGGTATGCCCATTCAAAACGACCTTCATTTTGCGGTTATTTAAGAAAGATTGGATTAGGTCAAGCAGGCGACCAGTAATACCGTAACCCCGTAGCTTGCATAGGAGGCCAGAGTGCCAAACCCTGTCAAAAGCCTTGGAGATGTCCAGAGCAACCGCGCGAGCCTCGTCAGACTCATCAAGGGCCTGGAGCATGTACTCCGTTACGGTTGTTAGCAAGTCGGCCGTGGACCTGGCAAAGCGGAAGCCATATTGCCTGTCAGAGAAGAGTTTGTGGGCAGTAAGATGTTGGACTATTTCAGCATTGATTATGGCCTCGAATACATTCCCGAATATCGGTAGAAGACTGATAGGACGATAGTTGGATGGGTCCGAGGGTTCACCACAATTCTTAAATGCAGGAACGACTGAGGAGAACTTCCAGCATGCAGGAAAACAGGAAGCAGAAAGGCATCGGTTAAACAGTTTAGAAAGGACAGGGGAAAGTTCAGAAGCACACCTCTTAAGGACTATCACCGGGATTCCATCGTCTCCACTCGCCTTATGGGGGTCGAGTTTTGAGATTACTCTGGATACTACTGTTGGGGCAATATATACGTCGTGAAGTTTGGCCTCAGTTCTAATAGGGAAGTCGGGTGGGTGTACTCCAGATGAGTCAAATGTGGAGTTGGATGAGAATCTGCGGGCAAAGCATTCAGCTTTGTCCGAGAGATGACGTGAGAACCTCAAATTCATGGATTAAAGGAGGTATTGAGGATTTGCTATTGTTCAGCACTCGTTTGCAAATCCTCCAATAGTCCTTGGAGCCGAACTTGCGGTCAGCTATGCGCTGTCGCATTCTCTCAGCAAACAACCGTTTGTATATCTAAATTTTTTTAAAATCCTTTTTACAAATTATTTTTTATCGCAAATACAAATAAAGTTATAAATTCTTTAAAGTGCACACGAACTTTATGGGCGCCCTGTATTTTTAAATTGCGTTTGTCACTTCTCATCTTTTTATTTAACTAGATTGCATTGGATTTGTATTTTCCGTTTGTGCCGATAAATTTTCTTTTTTGTGTATTTAAAATTATTATGTTGGTAGCTATTTTAAATTTTTTTTTTTTTTCGTTTTAAAAAGAAAAGAAGGGGAACTCTTAAAAAATAATATTAAAAATAGCCGGTTGGTTATAACAGACCTGTTCTGGTCAACAACAACAACAAAAAAATCATAAAAAAACGAAAATCACATCCTGTGAAAAACACTAAAACAGTGATTGTTGAGAATAAGGTCAACGAAATCGATAATCTAAAATTTGAGGCAAAAGAAAGTGTCGAGGCTCAGAATGGTTAAAAGAAAACGTCAACAACTGAAGCCACTGACAACTCCAATTAAAACAATGTACCCTAGTGGATTGTGGTGCAGTGGATATCGTCTATGAATGACAAATAGGGGTGCCGAGTTCGAATTTCAGTTGAACTTCTAGCATTCACTTACGTACCTTGGGAAAGCTATTAATCCGTCTCTTCCCTCCAGTTATGGAGGACAGACTGGGTTCCTTGGCACCGCAACGCACAATCCACGACAGTCAGTCAGTTAAGTGCCATACGTGATACACGTTTTGGGGGCTCATGTCTCGAAAGAGACATGACTGACTGGGCAGAAGATTATCCCGCAGTAGGTTGCCATTGCTTTCTGCTGTAAACTCGTTGCCAGTCAAGGCCATAGAACCCAATCTGTCCAATTATTTAACCCATAAATGGAGGGAAGAAACGGATTAATATCTTTCCCAAGGATATTTGCGCGTAAGTAAATGCAGGGAATTCAAGTGGAATTCGAACTCGGCTCTCCTATTTGTCGTTCCGAGTCGATATCCACTGCACCACAACACACATCCCACGAGGGTAGATTGTTTTAATTGGAGTTGTCAGTGGCTTCGGTTGTTGACTTTTTTTTTTTTGTTGACCTTGCATTTAAATTTTTGAAGATTGTAGCTATCAAGGAAACAAATAAGCGGAAAGTAATTCTACAGTCGGGAATTGCGAGAAAAGAAACTGTTGAAATAGAAGGTGCGGTTACATTTCTACGTCAAAATGCCAATCTAATAGCAAGCGTAAATTTATGTGATTGGGTTCAGTCAGTTTAGGTGCCATACGTGATACACGCTTGGGCGATCAAGTCTCGAAAGAGACATGACTGACTGGGCAGAAGATTATCCCGCAGTAGGTTGCCATTGCTTTCTGCGGTAGACTGGTTGCCGACCAAGGCTATAGAACCCAATCTGTCCTGTTATTTAACCCATAACTGGAAGGAAGAGACTGATTAATACCTTTCCCAAAGGTATTTACGCGTAAGCGAATGCAAGGAATTCAACTAGAATTCGAACTCGGCTCCCCGATTTCTCGTTCCGAAGCATCACAAAGCCTATCGCCAATCTATTCAGTCAGTTAAGTGCCATACGTGATACACGCTTGGGCGATCATGTCTCGAAAGAGACATGACTGACTGGGCAGAAGGTTATCCCGCAGTAGGTTGCCATTGCTTTCTGCGGTAGACTGGTTGCCGACCGAGGTTATAGAACCCAATCTGTCCTGTTATTTAACCCATAACTGGAAGGAAGAGACGGATTAATACCTTTCCCAAAGGTATTTGCGCGTAAGTGAATACAATGGATTCAACTGGAATTCGAACTCGGCTCCTCGGTTTATCGTTCCGAGCCGATATCCACTGCAAAAAAGCTGGTCAGAGCAATTACGATGAAAATACTTGTAAAATACAGAGGGAATCCACGTCACGTTGTTGAGGATTTGATGCCGAGTCAGGATCAATTACATTGCGGATCCACCTTTGGGCTTTTATAAAAAATCCTCAAGATGAATAGCAAAATACGGTAATAGTATTTGATCCAAAGACGAATGGTAGATTCATAAATGTGCAAGATCAATTCTGATGAGAGAATCTTTCTGGACCGGCAGTATGACTTAAACTTTCTACCAGTAGACACAGCTTTAGTTTCGATGTAGTAGTTCCACTTCAGGTTGGCTAAAAACGTGAGGCCGAGGAGGCTCAGCCTGTATGGTTTGCTCCGATTTTCTTTCCAGAATCTTACCAAGTGACTAAGCCACATGTTAAATATTTTAAAATTTTTTTGTCGCGCTGAGAAAACAGAAATTATGTGTGATTCGGAATTAAGAATTAACAATTAAAAATTAATCAGATGGATATCCTGGGATACATAATGAGAAAAGAGGGTTTGGATAATTTGACACTCACATGACATATGGAAGACAAGAGAGATATAAGTAAACAGCAATTAACTGACAACGTGTTTAGGGGAGGGTGAAAAATACAAACCTTACCAAGAGCTATACAGTATAAGAGGCTGTAGAGGGCTATGAGCGTTCACTTCCGAATGAGACACAGTACAGTGAAGCAGAAGAACGAATATTACAAACAGGATAAATTTACCAGATAGATAATGTACACGTATTTTTAATTATTTTGCTCTATGAATGCATTAGAGATCAGCAGGATAGTCCTGGGTATGACGATAAACTACATCCGGCAGCAAGGCCTGTGATCAAGAGATTGAAGAGTTTTAAGAAACATGGAACCTTCTCTTAATTTCTGTTGTTACCAGGTCCACTTTCACTCTGGGTTATAGCACCTGTTAAGGTCCCATCTATGGGAAAATAGTGAACCGTAAAAACAAAATACATTATTATAGTAAACTACCCAGAATATTTTTATATATAAAAATGACCAACAATACATTTTATCTGTAGTTGAAGGTATACAGTTGCTTTAAAATATATTTAGTTGAAGCCATAAAATTGTTCCGAAATATTTAGATTTCGATATTAAACAACCCAAAGAGGTTGATATGCCGTTAAACAAAATCAACCAAACAAAGGCATCCGCCGGAAATTTGTTATTGTCAGGCGTTAAGGAATTAAAGTAAGAATTATTAAATTATCTTCAATCTCCTGATCACAGGCCTTGCTGCCGGATGTAGTTTATCGTCATACCCAGGACTATCTGTGAGGCCAAGGAGGCTCAGCGTGTATGGTTTGCTCAAAGGGTTTACGACTAAACCTCATGTTAAATATTTTAAAATTTTATTAAATGAACAAGGTTTTTATAAGCAGAATTGGGCTTAATATCAGGGCTAAAAAAATGTCCGTTATTCTGGTTTACAAACGAGTAGTTAATACTAGCAGTATAGCCCGGCGTTGCTCGGGTGTAATGAAAGCTTTAAAACTAATCCATGCCCCTGGAGCTCAGAGTCTTTGGACGTTGGCACGAAAGACTAAAAAGCAATAGTTGTTTCCAGTTAAAGCGAAACCGTAAACTGAAAGAAAAATGAATGGATGTAAGTCAAATTTTGATTTCCTGGTATCCAGGAAATAAGTTTCTTTCGTCGTAAACTGAATTTTGAAGGCTAAATAACTTCTTTGAGTAAATGGTATCGTGGCTGAGACTAAGAACTACAATTATACCTACTTAGAGCCAAACCCGAAGCAAAAACTAAAATAAATGGGCTGAAAAAAATACAGACATACAGGCAGATAAACAGACACACACACACAAACATCTTGCCTTATATATATATATATATATTATCGATTTTCTGCACTATTGTAAGACCTGCAACCTTGAAATTTCTGAATATCGTTTCTTCTGTCTTTGTCTATGAGTGTATCAAATTTGATTAAAATCGAACCACTCTTTCTATAGCCCGATATTTTCGATTATCGATTTTCGATATTTATCGGGGATACCTCGACACAAAACCTAGCTAAGAACACTCGCGGACACTTATAGTACAACTGTGTAAATTTTCAAGAAAATCGGAGTCTATAGGTAACGGATACACACACACACACACACACACACACAGACAAAGTTCCATTTATAAATAAGTTTAGATAGATTAGATAGATATCAATCAGTTACCTGCATGGAAAGTACTATTAATTTTGAGACGTGTCAGTTTCGTTGAGGTTTGTTCCTTTTAATTCATTGTATGAAAATATTTATTTGCATAACTGTGGCAAAACCGTATGGAATGACAACACAGCAGGAATTCCTTCTTTCTTTTATGGTCGCGTAGATATCTTGGTGGTGCGACGTTTATTAATAGTTGCTGAAGCAATAAAACAGCTGTGTATTATTTTACCTTGGTGCTGTTTGGTCTTGCTTTCTGTCTGTCCTTTCAGTCTGTCTTCATTTTTTTTTTTTAATCATTTCGCCTCATGCAAAGCAATAAGGTTAATAAAATGTAGGAGTGAAAGAGAACGAGAAGCCTTACTCGCACTTCCCGCCTGTGGAACTCGCTACCGTATTCTTGCTTTCCTGACGGCTACAACCTCCAGAAATTTAAATGCAAAGTCAATACTCATCTACTAACCACTAGACTCTAGCTCTCTTCCCACCCCCGTATGACCTTCCCTTTCTCTCCACCTATGTATCTGTCATCGCACCTGCTTTCTCAGCTTTCTATTGTTCCTTTCTTACTAGTTTGTACTCCTCACTCTTTTCTAATTAATCTTTTTACATTTATGTAGCCCCCTGCACATCAGTGGCGTTTCTGCCTTGCTCGGGGTGAAATGATTTTTAAAAAAATGAGTAAAAAGTACAATAAAAGAACAGGTTTCAAGAAGATCTGTTATAAACTGAACCTGAAAGCCGATGTTGAAATATGACGACGGACAACGTGTGTATAAAAAGAAATATTCACTTAGTGTATTCTCTCATGAGCTGACGTGTCGTAGAGTCGAAGGTAACAGCACACACGCATCGAGGGGCCAGAGGCCGCGCTCATCCGTAGTTTTCCCTGGTCTTTCCCGGTCTTAGTTCAAATCCCTCTTTCGACTTACTACTAATAATTTCTGTCCCTTATCAGGGATAACGTCATATTCTGACACATTGTTTACATTATTCCAACTTTGACACGCCGCAAATGCGTGCTTATCTTATTGTTTCCGACAATCAAAACACGATTCTCGTTTAAAATATAATTAATTGTTTTATAACCCGAAATAACTTAACGTAAATTACATTCGCTTTTGACCTTGCTACGCAGTTTTCAAAACAGTCAAATATTTTCCTGAATTTGGCTCGCATTCTTAATTTTGACAACAATCAAATATTTATCAAAACAATGTATATTTTTCTTTTGCTAGAGTACATATGTTTCAGTCAGTTAAGTGCCATACGTGATACACGCTTAGGTGATCATGTCTCGAAAGAGTCATGACTGACTGGGCAGAAGATTATCCCACAGTAGGTTGCCATTGCTTTCTGCGGTAGACTGGTTGCCAATCAAGGCTATAGAACCCAATCTTTCCTGTTATTTAACCCATAACTGGAAGGAATAAATGGATTAATACCTTGCCCAAGGGTATTTGCGCGTACGTGAATGCAATGAATTCAACTGAAATTCGAACTCGGCTTCCCGATTTCTCGTTCCAAGCCGATATCCAATGCGCCACAGCGCACATATGTTTACTATTTCATAAAAATACACTTCTTCAGGAAATTAATCACCAACTCATATAATCTATAACAGATAGACGATGAGGACTGGCGTTGTATTTAAATCGTTTGAAAATTGTAGTGACCGGAAGAAAGAAACCGGAAGAGCTCCACGTGCGAGAGAAGAGACTAATAGAATAGAACTTGCGGTTACATCTAGCTAGGTGAATAGTAAGACCCAGTTGTTAATTTAGCAGTACATTTAGATTCACGCATTCAAGTCACCGAGGAAGAGAGCTCATCAAGGTAACTGTCATGAAAATATTTCAAGAAAGAGGAGAGCAAGCTCACGGCATTACGAAAGTGACTGAGGTTGAGATGTAAGGTCAAGTTTGATTGTATTACGGACCTTTCTTTATAGGGCTTACGACCATATCACGTTGAATACACCGGTTCTCGCTCGATTACCGAAGTTAAGCAACGTTGAACCTGGTCAGTATTTAGATGAGTGACCACTTGAGAATACCAGGTGCTGTAAGCATTTAGTGACGGATATGCGTTGTGGTGCAGTGGATATAGGCTCGGAAAGAGAAATCGGTGAGCCGAGTTCGAATTCCAGTTGAATAACCCGCATTCACTTATGTACTTGTACCCTTGGGTAAGTTATTAATCCGTCCCTTCCCCCCGGTTATGGGTTAAATAACAGGATAGGACTTGGGGACCCCGCCCTTAAAAACAAATCCTAATGAATATTGATACTCGAAAAGAAAAAAGTATTACTAGACACAAAAACTTATATAAAAACAACAATAAATTGTTGAAAGAAAAAGGTATTACCAGCAATAAATAAATAAAAAAATTAATTGACAATAAATGACCCTCCGAGGTGTTGATATGCCATAAAACAAAACAACCAACCAACCAACTAACCTTCTTTATAGTCTTTGTCTCTTTATCTCTCTGTCCACCTAAAAAATATACTAAGTTTCTTAAGAAGAATAAAATCTATATTTTTTTAATATTTTATAGAGAATCGTGTTTTCGATATCAATGTTACCATTATTATATTTTATTATGCAGGTCAATGTTTTTAAATTAAAATTATTAACCAATTATTATTTATCACCCTACAAATGCCTTCACACATTTCTTGTGTTACGAAGACCATCGTGATTAGAACAAGGCACAGCCACGCTCTCGAGTTATGGCTTGACTACTGTCTAGCACCTCAATGTAGACGGGTAAGGACCAGTTTCATCCAAATTAACACGGGTCTCGTTGTCCCCCATCCCGGTCATTACAAATAAAACGAATTTTTTATGCAACACCGTAGTAGTATCATAAGGTTAGCCTGTTATTCTCAAGTTACCTTACCATTATGCAAGAAGCCGGCCATCTTCAAATTGCTTTGTATGTGGTTAATGACACGGTCATAAACTCTCTTTTCATTTCTTGAGTCAGACTTGAAGCTGTCATGTCGATACCCAGGATAATTCTGAAAGTGAAATGAGAATGTTCGAATTTTCCGCATGCCTAGTAACATTAGGCAGTCTTCTATTTATGGCTGGCTGAAAATATTCTCTCAGATACCTGGGAGCTTACAGCCCTATCATCTTGAAATAATGTTCCCGTACGATCGCCGAAGTCTAGCTGGTCAGTACCCAGACGGGTGACTGCTTCGATATACTGTAAGCATGATGTTCAGGTGGTCTAATGGATAGAGGTTAAGAATTGTAAATCGGATAAGATCCAATTCCCGTCGGGTTCGTTAAATTCACTTACGCGCAAATATAATTGAGAAAATATGAATCAACCTCTTCTTACCCCAGTTATGGGTTAAATAGTTAGACTTATAGCTGTACGTTATTAAGATCTCCAAAATGAAAACTTTTTATATTCTAAAATACTTTAATGCTTTAAATAACCTGAAAATGATAAGCTGTAAAAACGAAATTAATCAAAATAATCCGCTAACTGGCTCACCACACACACACACACACACACACATATATATATATATATCATTCTGTGAGTATATGTTGCATGTATGTATGTGTCTGTGTGTGACTAAAAGATGAATAAGAGTTCAAATTACTTATCTCTCGACTTGAAATTTTGTATAAAAACCGTTTCGCTTGCCAGATTAATGTGTGTGTGTGTGTGTGTGTGTGTTTAATGGGTTAATTGTCACCATATATTTCTTTACAATTCGCGCATGCCTACTATTTGTTTTTATTTTGTCGACTGTAGAGTGTAGTAGGGTCTGTTGGGCACCATAATACGATTCACTCCGCCAGAAATCTGAAACAGCATGTTGTACTGCTTGGCATTCTCACCGGAAACTTCAATACGAGCATTTTAGAGCCTTTGGGTATCAATATGAGGAGAGTGCAGAGGAGTTGAAAAAGGATTAGTCTAATGGTGATAACGAAGGTGTTTGGAAAGACCGCTTTTGATGGTAAGGCTGTGTCCCCAGTCATCTTTCCACAGGGCTTCATATTCAACATTGAGGCCTACATTAAGAGACTTGAGGAAGCAGTGCTGCCCCGAATCAAAAGGGTGGCTGTTGGGAGACCCTATTTCTGGCAACAGGACCCTGCACCATGTCAAGCAAGCAAGCAGAAAAAATCAGTCATGGCTGTCTAATAATTTCTGCAACCACATCACCCCTGGTCACTTAACTTCCCAGATTGCACCCCTAATTGATTATTATGTGGAAAGTGCAGTTGTGTGAGCAACGAAATTCGTTGTAACTTCAAAGATGAAATGAAGGCAATAGCGATTTTATTCAATGAAATCCCTCTTTAGTATTTCGAGACATTTTCTTACAATTTTGGTAAATATATTTATCGTGATTTAGACGACAATTTATCCATTGTACAATTATTCACGCTCTCACACCCTAATTCAGAAATCTGGAGGAATTATAGACTTTGAAAACACAGTAGCTACTCTAGCATCTACGCATCGCTCATTCAGTAATGAATTAGAGCACTCTGACCACTGGCGTTTATACATGTCCACCATACGCTAAAAGTCTGCCTTCTTCTATCGAGCGCCCATAGCTCAGAGGTAGAATCGCCGACTGAAGCCAATTTGGTCGGGTTTCAATCCTGGGCTAAAAGCAATCGGAATCTAACCATACTGATGGGCTGTGATACAGCGAAACAGATCTGTCTGCAGATGACAGATAGATAGATAGATAGATAGATAGATAGATAGATAGATAGATAGATAAAACAACAGTAATAAAATAAATCCTCTTCAACTTTGGCAAAAGTCAAACTAATGGTCAGGTCACACATATTTAGATAAACCACATATTAAAGAAGACTGATATCATCAGGTCAGAAAAAGGTCAATCACACACACACACACCCACACACATATATACCATAAACACACACGCACACACACACACACATATACCATAAACGCACACACACACGCACACACACACGCACGCGCGCGCTACAATTAATGACAGCAGTAGCAGCAGCCAGGAATGACCACTCGTTGAAACGCACGGACTCACTCGGACAGACACAAGCTCCTCTGCCATTCTGATCTCGAAATATTAATTTATAATAAATAGGTAATACCCAACAACTTCTTTACCTTCATTTATTTTACTAAACGCATTGTGACAGTCTTCAAGACCTAACCAGACGCCATATATATATATATATATATATACATGGTAAGAATATATGTGTGT
>JBBBDQ010000927.1:6827500-6855000 GCA_037127315.1 Ascarosepion bandense | reverse complement strand
TCATTTCGATATAGGTCAATTTAGGTCGTGATTATAGCTCATTCACAATGTCCTATTCTTTATACTTCATAGTAAGATTTGTCTTTTAATCGTCTCTCCTAAAACATCTTCTGGCATGCATTTAACCATCTCGCGTTTTTTCCTCTTTCTCCCTTGACTTCGATCTGTCGTGTGAATTCTCAAAATCCCCAGGCCATCTTTCTTGATTATGCATCCCTAGAAATTTCGACGGCTCCTTTCTGATTTTCTGTAGATGCATATTCTTTTTTATTCTTTTATATTCGACTAGCAGTATAGCCCGGCGTTGCTCGGGTGTAATGAAAGCTTTAAAACTAATCCATGGTTCTGGAGCTCAGACTCAGCCTGAAGAATATTTGTGTGAAGTTTGGTGAGAATCGGATAAAAATTGTGGATTTGTATAAAGGACATACAGACAAATAAACAGACGCACACACAAACATCTTGCCTTTTATATATATATATTATCGATTTTCTGCACTATTGTAAGAACTGCAACCTTGAAACTTCTGAATTTCGTTTCTTATGTCTTTGTCTATGAGTGTATCAAATTTGATTAAAATCGGACCACCCCTTGTATAACCAGATTTTTTCGATTATCGATTTTCCATATTTATCTGGGGTACCTCGACACAAAACCTAGCTACGAACACTCGCAGACGCTTATAGTACAACTGTGTAAATTTTCAAGAAAATCGGTTCAGCCGTTTCGGAGTCTATAAGTAACGGACACACACACACACACACACACACACACACACACACACACACACACACACACAAAGTTCCATTTATAAATAAGTTTAGATTTTACTCTATTTTTTTTTAAACCTCTTTATTACTCGCATGTTCAACCCATGGTATTCTCAGCATCTTTTATAGACTCACCCTTACGTTATTTCAAGTCTCTTCGACGTGTGTGATAAGATTATCTATCATTCAGGAAGACAATCCGACAGTTTTGTTAATTTCTAACAAAATTTTCTTGTTCCTTTATAACTTTTCTTAGATTGTGGAAAGCAACTTTCTGTCTTGACACGCACCAGCCGTTTAATATTGAAGTAGATAACGTCTCTTCTTTTTTTTTTTTTTTTTTTCCACACTCCTGTTTTGGATCTCACATCCACACGCACGTTCGCATTTCACTTTCCAAAACAGTCTACGAATTCCTCTTTTGGCATCTTGATTAGTTTTCCTCCTTAATGCTGTTAACAATGTTTCATTGAAAAGCACTGTAATAGCGGGAGGGGCTGACAGGTGCGAATGATGCGTTGCTTTTGCCAAAGATTCCTTGAAGAGGTTTGAATAATCTATCATTGTCAATATAAATTCGACTGTCATACAGTACTCAAATTCATTCAATGCCGTCTCAATCCCAACCGATTAGTCAGACGGGAGAGTATCTCTCTACACATGAGTAATGACGTCATTTCTGATTGGGTGCTAAGTTACATGAATGTCACTTAAGAAGCCACTTTCTCACCGGCGGGATGTGGCTTCTCTCTGTCTATTCTACAAATATTTTCATGGCTTCTGCTCCGACGAACCTAAGCTACTGGTGCATCCACCACAAGAATTTTCCCATGCAACCAGACTGGCAACAAGCATTTACAGTTAGATCAACCAAATGCAGCTAAAATTCTACTCCATCAGCTTCTTTTCTCGCACTTCCTGCCTGTGGAACTCCTTTCCATATACTTGCTTTCCTGACGGCTACAACCTCCAGCAATTTAAATGCAATGTCAATACCCATCTCTTATCCACTTGACTGCAGTTCTTTCTACATCACTCTGTATATATTGCTCTTTCCATTTCTCTCTACAACTGTCTTCACACTTGTTCCCATCCTTCTCTTGTCCTTTCTCTGACACCCCCTGTAACTGATTCGACTTTCTTTTCACTTAACTCATGTTTAAACTTACACTCTTATGTAGCCTCAGTGCATCAGTGCAGGTACCGCCTTGCTTGGGGTGAAATGATTAAAAATATATTAAAATATTTAAAACTCGTTCCGGATTGCCCTTAGACACATTAGATGTGAACAGCTATATAACACACACACACACACACACACACACACACACACACACACACACACACATATATATATATATATATATATATATATGTATATATATATTATCCTATGTTTAAATCACGACTCTGAGTTTCACGCATTATGCGATCATCGGGTACATATTATGGATAATATGTATATTTATTAATATATATTTTGTAGCTCTGCTATATTACACTGAGCACTGTTTCATTTACACCAGATAAATATTTATATATCGGTGTGTACCTTCAAGTAAACAGATTGAATACTTGTTTATATCCTTACATACACTACCGGCCATAATTATTAGGCCACCCCAGTTTAAAAGAAATTATGTATTTCATACTGTTTTGTAAATAGATAATTCTAAATGAAAATAGAATGGTTCTTTTGTTATTATTACTTTGCAAAATTTTACAAGGCAAGGAAGCAAAGATGAACTAGTCCGAATTACCATAATTTTTTTCCATTCTTTCATTGATGAAACTGCAATATAGGTAATTAATAGATATTTATAAATTCATTTGATGCACATGTTATTGTGCAGTATTAACAAAAGAACAATTCTATTTTCATTTACAATTATTTATTTGGCAATAAATACAAACAAATAGTATGAAATACATCATTTTTCAAGCCACTGATGTAGCCTAATAATTATGGCCGGAATTGTACATTCATATGTATATATATATATATGTGTGTGTGTGTGTGTGTGTGTGTGTGTGTGTGTGTGTGTGGTATTTAGATATCATATTTTCATTTATATGATTTATGGTTTAATGGATATCGGCTCGGAATGTCGAATCGGTGAGCCGAGTTCGAATTCCAGTTCCGACATCATCTACAGGGGCGTGAGTTATGATCTTGGAAAGAGGTTGAAAGTAATTGCGTACCCAGAGAAATGAATGATTATAACATCTGTCAACATTACAGCTAATTTCTGACATCTTTCAATTGTAATACGCGATGTATTATCCATGAGTATGAACGAATTTTATTAAAAATAAGCAGACATACTGTTTGCAATTTATTTAATATGACATCTTTAAACGAAAATTTGCTGCCTAATTACACAAATTTTAAATTATATATAATAGCATACAGTGAATCGTGTTCAATGTAGAATAATAGAACTAAAATAATAAAATCATGATTCTCGAGGATTGGTACAACTCAGAATTTCATGCACAAGGCAATCGTCAGGCACAAATTTGTGTTTGCCGATTGTTACGTTCAAGTAACGCTGAGTTGTACCAAAAGATAGGAAACAAATGTATGTTTATTGTTGTGGAGTAGCTTTCGCACTGAAAGTTATAATCGTGCTATGTCGGTTGTTAATCGACTTAACACACCCCAGATTTTAGGAACTTAGTAATCTTCCACTGTAAGCTGACTCCTTAGTATTCGGCTTACTGCCGACTAATATCAACTGCCTAGTTCTACTGAAATCCAATAGAACTCTAAAGAAATCTCTAGAACTTCTAAGAACTCCTATGAACTTCCCAAGAACTTCTCGAGTTAACTCCCTGTTAACTCTTATTAATATAGGAGAGAGAGTTCATTATCTGGGGAATAGGTGTGTTTTAGCATAACAGTTATACAACCTACCCTACTATAAACTAAAAAAAAACAACATATAGGCAGCAGTTTTTCTTTCAGGCAAGTTTCGTTGACCCGGCGGCCAACAAGGAACACAACACCAACAAACATTTATACGTTTGTAGGTGTATGGAACATTAATGTTGAAATAGTATTTTTGTTCATACTTTTATTTATACAAGTATGTCGTATCATCATTCAGTGATAAAATTTTTTTTCCCGGCATTTTGTGACCTTCTGTCAATTATAATTAAATTGTGTTTTTTCCTTTTAAAAGAACGATTCCGTTGAATTCTGGGAATCTTTCGGTATTCTGCGATATCAGCGATGAAAAACTGTATGCCTTTTGGAGACACAAAATGTCATAAGTCAGTTGAAAAAAAAAAAACAACTTTCTTCGTCCAAGTAAAAACATTCAGATTAGACAGAATATTGCTAACGATCCGCTAATTGCTTTTTTTTTCTTTCACGATAAAAAGTTCACTCACATGCATCTATCAACTCTCGGAAGGAATTTTGCTCTGGTCTGAATTTCGTTGACTTGTTGATTACAGATATTGTGATTACTCATGGCAAAACTTACGGAAGTGCATCTGATTTTAACATTCTTGTGTTGTCCTCTTATAGAACATTTTCCTTTCTATTCACCGCTGTTAGTTAAAATAAAGTGTGACATTCTGTGTACATTACGTGCAGTACCCCGGGTTCAGGGCAATCATGGTTTTCCACTACGTTCGATGATTCGTAGCTAAGTAATATTGGCCTCCTTTCTCTCACACCCAGTCCATTTACGTAAACTTGGTAGATTATTCGTTTTTTTCCTTTGCAGTTCTTGCCTTTAAAATATCCTGTGAGTGTCAAATTCTCCAAGACTTTTTCCTCAAAATATGTCTTAGAAATTTCGACTTTTCTCTTTCTGATACAAAATATAAGTGTCATTTTTATATTCATAACGTTACTCCGTTCAGGCAATGGTATCCTCAGCATCCTTCTGTAACACCACATCTCTGTTTCCTCAAATCTCCTTTTCATCTGTGAGAAAATTTTCCAGCTTTCACTGACATATAGGAGGCCCAATATTACATAATAGCTTTTTAGTTATCTTTGCTTATAAAGAAAATTCCGTTTCTTACTACAAAGTAGCCAAAAAGTACTATGCTGTTTTTTATTTATTAGAAACAGAGGTATACTGAAATTCTCATATACTGTTATCCTCAAAGTAATATCCATTTGGCCAAATGCCCCTAACTACGCAATGCCCCAACGATAAAAATCAGGTATCTTGAACGCAAAGAAGCCTGTGTGTGCCTGTTGCAAGCCTGACTCATTTGCGAAGGATTTCCCACGAAGGTGGTTGTTTAAAAAAATGTAAGAAGTGGTAAATTTTACCAGAAGATCAGGGCAGTCAGGTGGATAGCTTAGTGTCTCCCAGCCAAGTTACGGTTTGGTATACCTGGCCACTCACACCACATAAGGCCTGGCATTTTCATGGAGGAATAGTAAACGGTTAACCAATGCTGGCTCTTTCTATTTCAGTGCCCGTCGCACACATGCCAACCGCTGTTAATACAGGTCTGCAATGATCGTGCTCCACTTGTCGACTTAGTCTACCAGGTACAAAGCATGATCTTGCGTGGGTGACAACCAATGTCTGGCACGCTTTGGGGTGTCATACTGAGATCACATTTCGTCACTGCTGAGTACTCGATGGATACATTGCAATGCCGAGAAAGTAATGAAAAACAGTCTATTACACGTTGTAGCTTTTTGAACCCGGGGAGCCGAGTTCGAATTCCAGTGAATTCATTGCATACACTTACGAGCAAATAGCCTTGGGAAAGGTATTAATCTGTCTCTTCTTTCCAGTTATGGGTTAAATAACAGGACTGATTGGGTTCTATAACCTTGGCTGGCAACCAGGATACCGCTGAAAGCAATGGCAACCTATGTGGAATAAATTTTCTGCCCAGTAAGTCATGTCTCTTTCGAGACATGATTGCCCAAGCGTGTTTGGCACTTAACTGAATGTGTGGGTTCCCCACCTGCTCAACTTATACTATTTTCCTAAACATTGCAGATGAAGTCTGACTGTTTCATCAGAAACATGCAAGTGTTCGCCAATCTCACAACGGGTTTGTCTTTTCTTCCTTTCTGTGGGCTTCTTCAAGGCCACATCATCCAGGACCTGTGTTAATCGCAAAGAAATACATCTCCCGATATGAAATTCTAGAACTAATGCTTGACGGTGCGTAAGTTCACAATATTATCCCCGAATGCTTGAGGTATTCGGTGATATAATGCGGCTTCGGAAAAGACCATGTTAAAGTCATAAAGCAGACAAATCCAACGGAGCTGCTTCGACACCGTCAGATTTCCTTGCAGCTATGACGGAAGTGTGTCCGCAATACACCTGCATTGGTCAAGAGAAATATCCCACCCTACTGCTTTTTCCGTCACGTGATGCACTCATTTGCGTATCAGTGATCACTTCTTCTAACAAGACATTTAAAAAAGGAAATTTAGATTACCTTACACTTTGATTAACTTGCGAAGGACATCTTTTGATATTCTATTGTACCTCCAGATTTCCGCCGTCTGCTTAGAAAGAGTTCCTAGATCTTAAATTTCTGAAATTCGTCGTATCCTTCATTTTTTTTCTGAAATCGGCATCCTTTCAATGGCAATTTTTGATTTTTTGAAAAGCCCGTGGTCACTAATGCCAAATCTGTAAATATAAGAGTTGGATCGAAACAAAAATAGAGTACCGCTATCTGGTTTTCAACATTGCATTTCCTACTCCCGTTCATTGTTCTTATCAATTTAGCTGTTAGTTCTGTCAAAATGTTGTTCTACAGAGGGATGCTGAGGATGCCATGGACTGAGCACATGAGCAACGATGTGAGGATGCAAACCAGAAATAAACTCATACTTAACATCAGGTAGAGACAGACGAGGTTCCTGGGACACTTAATAAGGAAGAAATGTCTAGAGAATTTAATACCCACACGACGGATAGAAGGAAAGAGAGACATACTTGATAGGCCTGAGCAAATGGATGTCAGAGCGTCATTTGGGAGAGATAAAAAGAGGAAAAATATTTAGAGCGACAAGAGACAGAGCCAAATAGAAGTCCATGATCGTCTACGTCTTGAAGGGACACGGCACATGAACAAGAAGACTGTCAAAAAGACAGTGAAATGATTTATTATAATGACTTCGTAATCTACAAGTATTTTAGGTTTAAATCAGGATATATATTTTTCATTTTTTTTCTTTCTTCTAACGTTATTTTCTAAAAATAAAAATACTTTTCAATATTTGTTTATTTATGGACTGTTTACTAATTTTTCTTGTTTTGTTTACTTAAAACATTTTTATATATATTATATATATAATAAAAATCTATAGTATATATAAAATTCTATGAAATTATTTGTTTGAACATTATTTTTGATCGATAATCGTATTTAAGTAGATATACTGTTTATAATCAAACAGTATATATATATATTTATTTCTACTGGCCTGATTATTTACGATAATTTTTGTTACAAAAATGTGTCATTCGGCAGGATTATATATATATTATATATCTAATAAAAATCTATAGTATATATAAAATTCTATGAAATTATTTGTTTGAACATTATTTTTGATCGATAATCGTATTTAAGTAGGTATACTGTTTATAATCAAACAGTATATATATATTTATTTCTACTGGCCTGATTATTTACGATAATTTTTGTTACAAAAATGTGTCATTCGGCAGGATTCGAATTTCAAATTGTCGGTTATTTATAACCATTTCATTAATCCTCATAAAAGTCTATATAAGAATTAGTTAATGTTTTAAGAGCTTCTAAATAACGTAATTGTATGTGAATGCTCATATGTTTCAATGGTTGCCATAGCCGTGGATAATAGTGGGCACGAGCCCACACTGTCTATGAAAATACTTTCGTGGCAAGGGTCTCAAATAGCTTCTCGCAACTGGATTTAGATCCAAGCCGGACAATGACTGAAGGCGAAAAACTGGCGCCTCATAAACAGCTGTTTCAGGTAGATGGAGCCCGACAAATCCAGGAAGCTAGTCAATTTAGGGGAAGGTGAACCGTTATTTTAAACCTCCGCATCCTTGCGGTTATATCCAAAATACGGCAAGGGCGATGGAAGTAAATCCAAACAGAAAACCCGGAGTGACTCCTCGAAGGCCGTTGGCCGTCAACATCGAAAGCTTTTCGGTATATCCCCCAAATGTAATGCCCTGTGTTCCTTTGGCTCTCGTCAGTACGGTCAAGATGATAAAGGCATGTCATGTGAGCAGCACACGGTTTCCATTTGCTCTCGCCTGTCTAGAAATAAAACTTGTAATTCTTGCATCTTCTGAGAGCAAAACAAACCTGCATTTTCACCATGAACCATGATTGTGAATAAAAAAGGTGAATGGCGACCACAGCAGTGCAAAATGCGTTTACTGAATAACTGAACTGATGAAAATTATCCTCTGCTTTTTTTATTAAATTCGCAATAAGAAAAACAATTGTACTGCATTAGCCTACTGTGAAAAATTGAATTATCTATTGAAAACGAAAATTCGTTTCTTTGTAGAGGAAGTAATTCGATCAATGATTTTGTTGCATGGCAACACGTTTCTTCATCTTGCAAATGAAACACAACAATCACTTATGAAGGTGTCTTGGAGGTTCATCCATGAAGAGCGTGTTATTGACATCCCTAAGCTTCAGAATATTACACTCGTTTCATTCCATGGAACAATTCTTTATCTTATCTGCAGTTAAAAAAGAACCTTATATGAAAGAATCAATTGAAATAAACTTGGAAATTTTCCTTCACACTTACAAAGCATAGGTAAGAAAATTTTATGGCCCAATAATATTTCTAAATCATCCCCCCAAGCAAGGCAGTAAAATCTCTAAGATGCAAAGGGATTACTGAGAGTAATGGAAACAGAGAAAACGCTATTGTGTAGAAAGGACAATAAAAAGATCAGGATTCAAGGAGACAGATGACGATTGATGTTCCATTCTAGGTTTGATGATAAACTACATCCGGCAGCAAGGCTTCTGATCAAGAGCTTTTAAGGATCGTCGTCCTACTCCTCCTTATTCCCATGTCCATCGTGACCCGGAGTGGTACCACCTGTTAGGGTCCGAGCTATGGGTAAATAATTAACCCCCATACTGGGATCAAATCACTAGGAAAATATAAATGTTTTATCGTAAAAAATACCTGCAATACATTTTGTAAATAATTTTTTTTTAATTAGCAGCAGTAGATGTTTATAAAAGAAATTTCTAACGATCCCAAGAAAATTAAATTTCGGCATTAAATGACCTACAACGTGTTGATATACCGCTGACCAAACAAACAAACGATTCATGCTGCATTTAATTTTAAGGTCCTAGGTGACAGGAAAGCAAGACGAAAAAAAAAAAAAACGTTACTGAGGATAAGACAACAAGAAGAAAAAGATTCAAAGAGACCCGGGACAACGACTGATGTCGCTTTTAAATATTTTAAAGATCCTAGGTGACAGGATGCAAGAAACTAGGAAAGAGCTCCACAGGTAAGAAGAACTAGAGTAATCAGTCACTTAAATACCATACGTGACACACGCTTTGGGCGATCATGTCTCGAAAGAGACATGACTGACTGAGCAGAAGATTATCCCGCAGTGGGTTGCCATTACTTTCTGCAGCAGACTGGTTGCCAACCAAAGCTATAGAACCCAATCTGTTGTGTTATTTGACTCAGAACTAGATGGGAAAGAGATGTATTATATTATTAAGTAGTAATTAGTGGGAGATCAATTTATAACTTAATAACAATAGAAAGCCGATCTCCCACTTTATGAACAGTAAAAGCCTTAATCATGATTCCAACTATTATATTCCGTCAGTCAGTCAGTTAAATATGATACGTGATACACGCTTGGGTGATCATGTCTCGAAAGAGACATGGCTAACTGGGCAGAAGATTTTACAATTTTCGATTTTACCGCAAACAAGCATATCTGCTCTGAAATGTATCGTAATGTCAACAAATGTAAACATGTTACGGAAATTAACGAATTTTAACGAAACTTGGCTATAAGCAACCGACAATTTGTAATGAATTATTTTGAACATTATTTTTACCGTTAAATTTTAAATTGTGATATATAAGCATGATAAAAACCTCGTCTGATCAAGAGGCTATCCATGGTCGAGTGGTCAAGACGGTACCAGATCAAATGGTATGCTTCCCCTATGTAATAGGGGTCGCAGGTTCGAATTCTGCATTTTCGTAATAAAAATATATCGTAAATAATCAGGCCGGTAGATATAAATATAAAAATACTGTTTAATTAAAAACAGAATATCTACTTAAATACGAATATCGGTAAAAAATAATGTTCAAAATAATTCATTACAAATTGTCGGTTGCTTATAGCCAAGTTTCGTTAAAATTCGTTAATTTCCATAACATGTTTACATTAAAAACACAAATATGCGTTGTTCCAACGAGCGAAACTGGTACAGAAGAAAAAAGTACACGAAGCCGTGAACGTTTTGTTTAAAGTGTAGAGATTTATTGTTGTTATTATTATTATTAATATTACTTGCTTTTTGTATGATATATTAAGTGTCCATAATGGTATTTGTGTTGCTACACGTGTTTCGAGTTTAAAGTTGACTCTCTACAGGTGAATAAACTTGTGACTTTACATATCGAAATCCGTTTGTTTATTATATATATATATATATATGTGTGTGTGTGTGTGTGTGTGTGTGTGTGTGTGTGTGTGTTTGCGCACTTCGACGTGGTGTAGTGGTTAGCAAGCTTTTCTCAGTAAATCAATTTCGACTGAATAACGAGTTCGATCCTCACTGGATGCTTCATAATTTCGGCCTTAGGCTACACTTAGAAAATCCTTATATTTGCGACCTTGTGTAACATCTAAGCTATGTTTAGCAAATCTTTCTCTCTCTCCTCCTCCACCTCTCTCTCTCTCTCTCTCTCTCTCTATATATATATATATATATATATATATATATATATGGACAAAGAGTTTGCCACTTTAACTTAACAAGTTCATACTGACTTCGACGTTTCGTGAGGACACTGTTATTACGCTCTCACTTCTCAGGGCTGGTGTTCTCACAAAACTTCGAAGTCGCTATGAACCTGCTCAGTTAAAGTGACAAACTATATCCACTCCAATATTGAGCACTTTACGATAAAAAACCTGCTTGCCAAAATACATTTCATCAGTAATAAGTACTGAAAAAAAAACAACCTTGGCGACAAACATTATCACAATTCAACACGCACATGTGTATGAGAAAACCAGTGTCCAATCTTTTTGCTACATCTAAGCTACACACAGAAAATCCATATATTTTCGTCCTTGTGACGCACAGAGTGGGTAGAGGGAAAGAGAGACAGGGAAAAGAAGCGCTAGACATACTTGATGGGTGTAAGCAAGTGGATAGTGGAGCGGGTTTTGGAAGGGACACCAAGAGGTAAAGCGTTAAGAGCGATAATGGATAAGGGCAAGTGGAAGCCTATGATCGCCTACGTCCTGAGGTAATTTTTGTTTTGTTCCCCGAAGGCCTATACCGCGTCAAAACTTTCTAAAACATCCTTAATTCCTTGCAAATGTATATGCTGAACTCAAATCGATAATTGTTTATTGAAGAAACCTACCTTTTTTTCATGTTATCGACCAGAAATAAATCGAACTATATCTCACCCCTTACCACTATTCTCATATCTGATTCAACACTGAATGACTTGAGGCGTAGGATACTTATTTCGGTCGATTTACTTTGAGCAATTACTCCGCAATTTGTTTGGTTTCGGAACTGATTTTCCGCGTAGTAATTCCAAAAAGGAAGTAAAAAGACCGAAAATTCGAAAACTACGCGTGAAGTCAGTCTGCAGTGAATAACATTTTTGAACCGAAGTTAGGGGGTGAGATAAACAGCGACAAGAAGTTCCATATTTTTCTGCTCGATAACGTGAAAAAAAAGGTAGGTTTCTTCAATAAACAATTATCGATTTGAGTTCAGCATTTACATTTGCACAGAAATAGGGATGTTTTGGAAAGATTTGAAAGGGTAAAGGCCTTCGGGGAACAAAACAAAAATTTACCCGTCCTGAAAGGTCTCGACACACAAAGAAGTGTGTGGGAGTGGATCTGTATGAGCGTGTGCGTGCGCGCTGAATTGCACTTTAAGGCGTTTGTTGGGTGGACCAGTCTCCAAGCCTTTCGAGAGCTACGGATGCAGCCAAGGCCTCGAGAGGAGTAACACAGAAGATTGCTCAGTCTTCTTCATACACTGATCTCTTTTAAGCGCCCTGCTCTCTGCACAGTTAAATCTTTCATATATTCAGCGAAAAAGGCGTTGACTTCGAAAAAATCAGGCAAAGAAAATATTATTCTAAGAATCACACATAAACCAACGGAATACGCTTTCATTCTTCCTGTGATCTTTTATAGATTTTCTCCCCAATCCTTCATTATTCAGTTATTATCATAATAGATACATTAATAAATGTTAGGGTGTATCAAATGTTTTTTCGTTTTGTGTCATGGAGAACTTCTCAAGAGATATTGTTTGTTTTCTGAAGATTATATAATTTGTTTTTATTATTTGATGTTTTCAAGTGTTTTTGGTCATGTTTCCCTCTACTTTTAAATCATATTTAGGATGTCTTTTGAGACAGGACGGAACATGCGACACTGTAATCCAAAGGTGTGTTGCAATAAGATTTTGTTAGAAACAAAGAAATTAGTACTGGGCTATTGTAGAAGTCAAATAACGTACCTTTCAACATGGTGGTTTTTTGGTCAGTTGAACTCAACTTCTATTCTAGTTGATTACTGGCTGGTTGTTCTATAAGACTCATACATGCGGCTGCAAACAGGATTGTGATTTTACATGTCCTGTGCAGTTATGTATGAGCCTTTTTGCAGTCTTGACTGCTAACTCTGCTTGCCCATTAGACTCCGGGATAGGCCACAGACGAAATCCTTTGTTTAACATACCAGGTTTCTAGGAACTGTTTGAATGAGTAAGCTGAAAATGGTGTCCCACCGTCAGTACTGAGTTCCTCAGGTGCACCATATGTTTGGAATATTTCCATGCAGATGGATATCAACCTAGAGGTAGCTGCTTGTCCTGGCTGGATGCGGTACAAAATGAGTCATCCGGTGAGTCTGTTTGCGCAAGCAAGATATGTGAAGGATCAAACATAAAACAAGTCCATCACTATTTGTTGGGAAGAGAGGTTCATTAGGACGAATTGGTAATTTAAAGTCTGTGGATTGCTTTTGCTTCTTATTATGGTTCATAGATTGTCTTTTGTCTCAATTTCTCAAAGCCAAAGGGAATCAGTCCAGCAATTTGTCATCCGCCTCAGAAGCATGGCACAGGAATGTGATTTTACAGCTATTATGTAATATCGGTCTTGCTATATGGCAGTGAATGCTGAACAATTTCCTTGCAGATAAAGCAGAGTCTTCAGACAAGAGAAATGTGGTTCTACAGGAGGAAGCTTAGAATACCACAGACCAACATGTGAGTAACGATGAAGTTTTAAAGAAAATGGAAACAAAACGGTCACTTATATTTAACATCAGGAAAAGACGTTTGATCTTTCTAGAATATATAAAGAAGAAAGAAGCCTTGGAGAATGTGATACTCACAGGACAGATGGAAGTCAAGCGAGAGAGATGAAAAGAAAAAGCATAGTCTACCTGGCGAGTTTGAGTAAATAACTGGTGGAGGATAGTTTGGGAGAGATAACCGTAAGCGATCAGGTCAATGGCTTGATTGTGATTAGTTCTCCAAAAATTTCTCAAAGCCAAAGTTGCATCAGCAAAAGGTTATGGTGACTCTTTGGTAGTCTGCAATTAGTTTTATCCACTGCAGTTTTTTGGAAGCCAATCAGAGCATAAATGCAGAGCCTTACTGCAATCCACTTGCTGAAATTTTGCACGTCTGCAAAAAATGCGACATTCATTGGTGAATCTGCTAATATGGAGCCACTGTTTAAAGAATGATATTGCAAAAAATCGGACTTGGAATTCAAGAGTTTACCACATTCTCTATACTTTCCTATCTTTCACTTATTGTCATTTCTAACCTATCAAGCACATTTTAAATGGTAAAACTTTCAAGTACAAACCAGTGGTGGAATCAGCTTTGAAAGATTTCGTTGCATCACAGCCAATACATTTTTATCAACGAGGAATAAATAATCTCGTCGATCGATAACAGAAGTCCATAGATTTTCAAGGATTGTATTTTGACTAATTTCAACAATTCTACAGTTAATTTTCAAGAATAAGAATTATTTCTGAAATCGGTCATTGTTTTTATAACAACCGAATAGATAGATAGATAGATAGATAGATAGATAGATAGATAGATAGATAGATAGATAAGGCTAGTCTGTAATAGATAGATAGATAGATAGATAGATAGATAGATAGATAGATACGACTAGTCTGTAATAGATAGATAGATAGATAGATAGATAGATAGATAGATAGATAGATAGATACGACTAGTCTGTAATAGATAGATAGATAGATAGATAGATAGATAGATAGATAGATAGATAGATGATTAACAGAGTGAGATAGATAGATAGATAGATAGATAGATAGATAGATAGATAGATAGATAGATAGATAAGACTAGTCTGTAATAGATAGATAGATAGATAGATAGATAGATAGATAGATAGATAGATAGATAGATAGATAGATAGATAGATAATTAACAGAGTGAGATAGATAGATAGATAGATAGATAGATAGATAGATAGATAGATAGATAGATATGACTAGTCTGTCATAGATAGATAGATAGATAGATAGATAGATAGATAGATAGATGATTAACAGAGCGAGATAGATAGATAGATAGATAGATAGATAGATAGATAAGACTAGTCTGTATTAGATAGATAGATAGATAGATAGATAGATAGATAGATAGATAAGACTAGTCTGTATTAGATAGATAGATAAGATTTGTCTTTAATAGATAGATAAAACTATTCTCTAATAGATAGATAGATAAAACTAGTCTTTAATAGATAGATAGATAGAAAAGACTATTCTCTAACAGATAGATAGATAGTTATAGAAAACTAGTCTGTAATAGATAGATAGATAGATAGATAGATTATTAAATGAAAGAGTGAGAGAATAAAGAGTGAATGGGAAAGAAAGAGAGTGTGGTAGATCATAAACTAATCTTAGATTTAAAGTGATTTAGACTGGCTTAGTTGTCCTATTATTTAAGCTTTAACTGAATAATATATTCAGCACGAGACTGAGAAGATAAGCTCCAGTATATATCAAAACGCATCATCACAAATCTGTAACGCGATGGTAACACTGCCACCCAAGAATGTGTTCTACAGAGACAGGGTCTTATCTTGAAATGTGGCAAAGTCCAGCCGAAATGAGATTGTGTTGATTTGAATCAATCAGCACTTACTAACTTACTAAGATAAGTCATAGTAGACATTTCATAGGACTCCATTAGCAAAAGAGCTGATAAACACGCAGGCTCATAAACACATAATATGCGGAGCAATTATACTAAACAAGAACTATTTCGAAATAAGCGAAACGCAGGCCTTGTAAATGGGAATTGAATCTGTATTTGACCTTATTTTATTTTTAATTTTTTGACACGATGCCATATTTTAGTGCCGCTAAAAATGAAAATTTTAATGGATGTTTTTTGTTTGTTTGTTTTTTTTATATAATCGTGTCGCCCCAAGCAAGGCATTTTATTGCCACTGTTGAGCAGGTGGGGGTTACATTGGAGGTAAGTTATGAGAAAGAGTGACAGGTTAAAGGGGGTGTCAGGAATTGAGTAGGAGAAGTATTAGAATACTGATGAGAGTGAAGTGGACGTAGAAAAGTGCATGAGAGAGAGAGAGAGAGAGAGGGGGGGATGCAAGTTAGTGAGGTAGAAGATGCCTATTGACTTTACATTTGAATTCTTGAAGATTGTAGCTATCGGGAAAGCAAGTAAACGGAGATGAATTCCACAGGCGGGAAGTGCGAGAGAAGAAGCTGGTGGAGTAGAATACAATTTATTGGTTTCACAGTAAAAGGATGGGACCTAGTTGCTAATCTTGTGGCTCGAGCAAATTCATGTAGGGGGTGGTACCAGTGAGCTAAGTTCATCTGAGCAGAAGAAAGATTATCAACCTATATAAGACATGTTTGAATGTGCGATGGAGAATTCATTTCAAAATTCGAAAATCTTAGTAGTTATCCTCTTACCTCTTGATGTATTTCGTAAGCGGTCTTCTTATTGCGTTTCCTGCAACTTTTTCGACGATAGTGTTCTCGACAGAATAAAAATTTGTTTTTTTTTAATAGCTATTGTGTTGATAACTAATTAAATATCTAAAGGTAGTTTCAGAAAATCAACGTATTCTATTTAAGCTTGTTATTTTTTATGCAATGATAGATCACATTCAGTTTTGACTTTGAAGAGTCTGGCTTGTTAGACCTGAGCTAGACTGAAACGGGGTGAAGGAAGACGGTGTACACTGGCGGACAAAGTTTATCATAAAAAATGAACTTCAAAATGTTAATATTGATGACTAGCAGTATAGCCCGGCGTTGTTCGGGTGTAATGAAAGCTTTAAAACTAATCCGTGGTCCTGGAGTTCAGACTCAGCCTAAAGAATATTTGAAATAATAAAATAATTTACCAATCGCACCTAGTATATATATATATATATATATATATATATATATATATATATATATACTAGCAGTATAGCCCGGCGTTGCTCGGGAGTAATGAAAGCTTTAAAACTAATCCATGGTCCTGGAGCTCAGACTCTTTGGACGTTGGCACGAAAGACTAAAAAGCAATAGTTGTTTCCAGTTAAATCGAAACCGTAGAATAAAAGAAAAATGAATGGATGTAAGTCAAATTTTGATTTTCTGGTATCGATATAAAATAAGTTTTTTTCGTCGTAAACTGAATTTTGAAGTCTAAATAAGTCCTCTGAGTAAATGGTATCATGGCTAAGACTAAGAACTACAATTATACCTACTTAGAGCCAAACCCGAAGCAAAAACTAAAATAAAAGGGCTGAAAAAAATAGAGACATACAGGTAGATAAACAGACACACACACACAAACATCTTGGCTTTTATATATATATATATATATATATATATATATATATATATATATATATATTATCGATTTTCTGTACTATTGTAAGAACTGCAACCATGAAAGTTCTGAATATCGTTTCTTATGTCTTTGTCTATGAGTGGATCAAATTTGATTAAAATCGGGCTACACCTTCTATAACCCGATTTTTTCAATTATCGATTTTCAATATTTATCAGGGGTACCTCGACAGAAAACCTAGCTAAGAACACTCGCAGACGCTTATAGTACAACTGTTTAAATTTTCAAGAAAATCGGTTCAGCCGTTTCGGAGTCTATAGGTAACGTACACGCAGAAATACACATACACACACAGAGAGACAAAGTTCCATTTATGAATAAGTTTATATACAGTCTGTTTTAGACGAAATTCATCTCACAAAATCAATAGAAAGACTTGTAAAACTAACTTCAGAACAAGGAATATTTTTATATTGTTTTTGTAACTTTGTTGTATATTTCAATTGCATTAATTTTAAAATTTCTATTTACAAAATTTCTTACTGTAACTTTTCCGCGCGTTCTATAATTTTAATTAGTGTTTCGTATAGATGTGGTTAACTGTCTAATCATGTGAAACTTGAAAAATCTGCTCCAATTTATAAAACATTGTAAAAGTGATGTCTAGTTTACTATAATTTATGCATATCATAAGGATGCAATTCATACCTTAGTCAGACGACCACGAGACGCGTCCAGTTAACTTGCCGTTTGTCAAAACATGTGCTATTCGTACACATTTTTTTAAACATACGTATCGTAATGGGGGCTCTAGAGGGTGTCATCACTGATGTCTTTGCGTGGATCACTAGGGGGTTTCGGGTCTTTAAACATCATACTCCCACCTCACCGCGCCGACTCGACCAGAGATGTTCAGCTTCTGTTCCACCCTCAATAAACGCTTTCAGACACTGGAAAAAAATTATAATGTTTGGGCCCCGTACAAAGTCTTACAAACGCTTTCGATTGGCGACAGTCAGAGCCAATTTACATCAAGTGGCGAACCGAACATGAACTCGTCCTAAAATATATTAACCAATTTACTTGTCACGATTCGTTTAAAAATAAATAAATATCTACAAATATATATAATTTTAAGTCGTTTCTAAAAAAAAAAAATTATGAAAATATGAGGATAAAAACTCATCCAAGAATTTATCACATATCTATAATCCCATCAAAAACAAACCGGTCCTTTATTTCGAACACTTGCATATATCAATCTCAACCCATCTGCGATGCCACTTCTGGTAGCCATGTAGTTATTTTCCTTTAACTTAACTCTTTAAGGTATTTCTTCACCACTGCTTTAGCCTAGTAGTGAACTCAAAAATCACAAAACGTCAAATCACTGGAACTAACCAACGCCTGTATACACTGTGCCATGTGTTCTCAAGGGCACGTGGCTTAGTTGATGGAGGCGTTGGCTACCGGAAGTGGCCTCGCATATGAAATGAGAATGATATACCCCAGTGATTGAAATTAAGGTTTCGATTCGACATTCCTAGCATCTGAATAAGGCCGGAGCGTACAACGGCCAAAATGTCGTAAACATTGCAATAAAGATGTAAATAATGTAATTTTTACTGTGTTATAAAACGATGATTTGAATTTTAATAAAACCCAAATATTTGAAAATACTGTTACACATTGCATTTATTCTTTAGTATAGGCAACAAAATTCCTAAATATTATTCATTAGATTGAATAAAAACTTGTTTTTATACTTATTTATAAAATGCTAAATAATAAAATATTACATGGTATTTTGTTTACATATCTTTAAAATTTTAAAAAGTTCTGGATAAAAAGATTTTTCATTTAAAAACTTAATTCCCTATAAACATTGTCCAGTGGAGAAATCTTTAATAACGTAAATATTAAATATCGCATTGTACTTGATTCACACAAATGAACTTTGCCGAGGAAGTCAAAAGTAATCGCGGCGTCAAAGAAATAACCATAAATATTCGAAATAATCAAAACTATCACTATACAAAAAAAAAAAATACAAATTAAAAAAATATATATTTCATCTCAGGGCATAACATATACTGAAAAATAAATATATTCTCACTCAAGTGCTATCAAGCCTCGTAACTCCAAGAAGGCTATTTTTTTAAATTTAAAATGTATGCACCTTACATACTGTTACAAATGGACCTATGAATGTCATTTCTTATATATGATACCAATTTTACGCCAACCTATGAACCATGAGATTATTAGATGCCATTCTTAGCAATTTTCAGGGCAATGGGAATTACACGGAGTCACCCACATCCTTACCAAGTTACTGTCTCAAGGATTAGTTACTGATCTTGAAATATACTCTGCTATTTAACTCTCAGCTGAAAAAAGAATAGATGAATTCTTTCCTTCCCCAAGGGTCGTAGTACGAAAAGTGAACGTAGTAGATTGGTCATAAAGTGAACTCGATTCCATTTTCTCGGCCAATAACCATTTCGCTATATTTATCGTGAAATGAAGGTCGCTTCCAGGGCCTTTCACACGAACTCGAGTGTCCCCCAAGGCTCTATTCTGTGTTCTACACTGCTTCTAATTGTTATCAATGATCTTCCTGATGTCATCATTTTCCAAATATTCATTTATGCAGATGACACTGCCATTTACTCTTGTCACAATAGCAAATACATCAGAGTTGACAAAGTAACCTGGGCTGCTGCTGTTGAAAAGGATCTCCCATCAGTGGCTAACTGGGGTAGGAAAAATCTAGTAAACCATTCGGTTGGCTAAATACCATACGTGATGCACGCTTTGAGCGATCATGTCTCGAAAGAGACATGACTGACTGGGCAGAAGATTATCCCGCAGTAGGTTGCCATTACTTTCTGCAGTAGACTGGTTGCCAATCAAGCGTATAGAATCCAACCTGTCCTATTATTTGACCCATAGCTAGAGGGAAAAGATGGATTAATACTTTTCCAAAGGGTATTTGCGCTAAAGTGAATGCAACGAATTTAACTGGAATTCGAACTCGGCTATCTGATTTCTAGTTCCAAATCGATATCCACTGCACCACAACGTACATCTAAAGGCATTTTTGGCAAGCAGATTCTGTCATAAAGTGCTCGATATTGAGATAGAGTGTTAATAGAAATAATGTAGAGAAGTTTCTCACTTAATATTACGTCTCCAAAGACAAAACTGCTATCATTTAATCACCATGGACAAACTTTCCTATCTTCCATCGGCATGGATAATGTTAGACTCCTCAAAGGCAACACACTGTAAATTTATGGGCCTAACGTTTTCAAAAGACTTGAAATGGAGCAATTATTTCGAATCAATAGCTACATCTACCAAAAGGAAAGTTTGGTCACTGTATCGTACCAGGAAATCTTTCTCGGTAAAAATTCATCTTGCGCATGCACAAATCTACCATTCGTTCATGCATTGAATACTACTGTCATATCTGGTCTGGTGCTCCTGCTTTTCATCTTGACAAATGCCTCACTGTCACAACGTGAGTTTGCCCTGTCTTTTTTTTACAAATATTTTCATGGCAAACTTTTTTTCCATGATGCCATATTTAAGCGTTTTTTAAATTTTTTTTATAGTCATTTCACCCCGATCAAGACAAGACCATCACCAGCGCACCTGGAGTTCAAGTTATAGAAAAAGAAAAAAGAAAAAGAAGAAGGTACAGGGGGTGTCGAAGAAAGAATGGGAATCAAGAAGTTAGATGATGATGGCAAATGACGTTTTAAATATGGTAGCTATCAGGGTAGAAAGTATATGAAAGGGACTTCCACAGGTGATAAGTGCAGAGAAAAGAAGCGGTAGGGTAGAAGTGGCGATTACATTTGACTGTTTTGACGGTAAAAACCTTGAAAATATTTGTAGAAAAGACAGAGGGTAGCCACATCCCGACGGTTAGAAAGTGACTGTAGTCGAGCTGTTAATTTGGTATCAGTTACTCAAATCTTCCTTTGGATTTTGTCGAGAACCCCGAGATGAATTGTAGGAGCACCCGATATGGCAACAGTACTCAATGCACGGACGAATCGTAGATTTATAAATCTGCAAGATGGATTCTGATGAGAAAAATGTTTTGGCTTGAACAATGACTTGAACTTCTTAGAGTTTATTTTTTTCGATGTAGCTCTTCCACTTGAGTTTGGTTGAGAGAATGAGACCAAGGAGGCGCAATGTGTTGCTTTCTGGAAGGCAAGCATCATCCAGACTGATGAAAGGCCGAAAATGTTCTCTATGACTCTTAAAGGAGAGCGGCTTCGTTTTGTAAGCATTAAAATTTACAATCCATTTCTTATCCCAATCCAAAAAAGTGTGTTACTAGACTGGCATCTAGATTCCACCCGTTTACTGTTGAGATAGATAAATGTGAAGCCACTTCTACTTCAACAGTTTCTTTTCTCGCATTTTCCGTCTGTAGAACTACCTTCCGTTTGCTTGCTTCCCTGAAGCGTCACTCGCCATCAATAATCTTCTTGAATCCCGTTCATCTTTTCTCATTTCCTAAACTCATTTCTCTCAGTGCAACCCTCAAGTACTAGTGACATTTCCGCCTTTCAAGGTGTGAAATAATTTTTTAAAAATCCATATCTGTAAACGATTCACGTTTATTTAAATTAGAAATTTAGGTTTCCTAAAAATATGAGGATGAAAGTAATAAAAAGGTTTTTCCTGTTACATTAATAACATTAACGCCCTGTATGATGATTTAAAATAGTTGAAAGTACTGAAGCAAAAACATTATAAACTTTGCACATTTTCTTCATGAATTTAATCTTGATAGAAATTTATCTGTAAAAAGTTTATTTGTTTAATTGACGTTTTAAGCTTAAGTGTGTTTGCATGTGTTAAAATGTTATGTAGAAATACCTTCTCTACACAGTTATTGAAACATGGACTCGTCCATCTGCTAAAAGCAAAATGTTTGCTCATGGAACAGGGGTAAAATGTGGGTCGCAAAGGCGTGGCGCCTTACGGTTGTACCCTTGTCGCACTAAACTTTGTTTCCTCTGTTTTCCTTACAGCTTTATTAATCATCAACTACGAGCATTATACGAACTTTATAGCAAAAATAAATGATCGTATTTAGGAAGCTAGAATTTGTCCAAACATTAAGTTAATTATCTATTATGTATAAAATTAAAATAAATTTAAAACGGCTATCAGGACCGTTAGCACTAGCAACTAACACGGAAGGTCCAAACTACATAGAACCAATTCCTGGATGTGTATGTCCCTTAAGAAACTCCGTTCCTGATCAAAACAGATTCTTGAATAATAATGACATGGTACATACCGCTACATATATATCAAGAAGACATATTTGCATGTTTCGGATCATAGTAACATTAGGACTCATTTAAACAAACGAACACACACACATACACACACACACATACACACACACACACAACTTCATTCTGTAACATCAGTCAGTCAGTCAGTCAGGTAAGTGTCATACATGATACACGCTTGATCGATCATGTCTCAAAGGAGACATGACTGACTGGACAGAAGATTATCCCGCAGTAGGCTGCTATTGCTTTTGACGAAAAGGATAAAAAGTGAACAGTACCCAAGAAGATAGACGATGACAATTTACGTTGCATTTAAATCTTTGAAGATTGTAGCTATCGGGGAAGCAAGTATACAGGAGGAAGTTCCACAGGCGAGAAGTAGGAGAGATGAAAATAAAAGAGGTGGTCTCATTTCACTATTTGAAGGGTAAAAGCCAGTCAGTTAAGTGCAATACGTGATACACCCTTTGGCGATCATGTCTCGAAAGAGACATGACTGACTGGGCGAAAGATTATCCCGCAGTAGGTTGCCATTACTTTCTGCAGTAGACTGGTTACCAACCAAGGATATTGAACCCAATCTGTCCTATTATTTAACCATAACTGGAGGGAAAAGACGGATTAATACCTTTCCCAACGGTATTTGTGCGTAAGTGAATGCTAGGAATTCACATGGAATTCGAACTCGGATTCCCGATTTGTCGTTCCTAGGCGATATCCATTGCACCACAATGCCCATCCTTCCGAAACATACTTGGAGAAAATATAGCCATATTAGACTCATCCACATGCAAAAAAAAAAGAAAAGAAAAACGTTTAAAAAATTGTTGTGTAGAAAGATTGAAAACCTATCTGTACACTTACACTTGAAACAGACTCGTCTATCTGCCATGAGTCAAACTCGTAGACAGATGCAAAAGTGTGCTGTAAAGGCATAGCGCTGTTCAGTCGGATGCTTGACACACTGAACTACTGAATTCTCAAAACATATTCTCATGCGATTATACCCTTTCTTCACTGAATCCTTTGTTTCCGGTGTCTTCTTTACAGTTCTACTAATCAGCAACTAAGAGATATATACGGAATTTATAGAATAAGATATTCTGTGAATTTCAGCGGCATCGATATACGATTAATTTCAGAAATTTCAAACGAGGAGTTAAAATATTACCTTATCACCTTCGTTGATATCACCCGAAACCCGGACTGACAGCATTATCAGAATTACTTAGCTAAAATTAACAACCTGTTAATGTTTTCCTCGTTTATTTTTCCTTGCACCTGAAGAAGGCTGAAGCGTACAACGACCGAAACGTCGTACAAATGGCAACCAAGATGAGGAGATTAGTCCGAATAATGTAAATAGTCTCGTTTATTTTTCTTTGCTTGTTTTCTTCACAAAGTTATATGATTAGATAATACAGTATACCGAAGACTAAATTAAATCTCTATCAGGGAATTTTGCAAAGCACCATTTTTACTTTTAAATTTTTGCCATGTTTTTGTGTTTCTCGATTACTTACTCTTGTTCCCGATCGGCAGCCATTTTGTTTTATTTCTTTGTTCGCGAAAATCACTGATCAGACAATTTGGTAGAGAAACTGACAACAGAAGATTAAATTTGAACCCTTGACCCCACCTTGATAATTCTTTTGAGAAGAGCTGCATCATTTATAGAATATTTCTATCATTAACTTTAAAAATAAAGCAGAAAACGTCTTCTTTCCTGTTTTTTTTTTTAACTATCTGCTTTTAAAACATAAGTGGGTTGATGTTGTAATGAATAGTGGGACGAAATGAGAATATGAAATTGACTTCAAATTCCAAACGAGTTCGTTATATTCACTCTACTCTGAGGTATGAGTTCATTTCCTCCGACTAGATATAGATTAAATAGTATAAATTGCATCTGAAAAAAGTCTTTGTTATTCTAAAAAAGTTGTAAAAATGAAAATGTATATACACTGACAAACGAAGTAAATTATTCTTCCAATCCAAAATATGTTTCTGTTTTAAGTAACTTTCAATGGGCAGACAATATGGCTATCATCAGCTCAACGCTTTTATGGCGCCATATTTAGAAACAGCATTTATTTAGCAACGAACTTAGCACCACCCCGTTTTTATTTTATGACGCATGGCTTGAGAAATGTTTTTTAATCATTTCACCCCAAGCAAGAATTAATTGCAGGGACTTACAGGGAGTAAAAGAGAAAAGACTGCATATAGGGAGGATTGAGGAAAGGAAAAGAGAGGACTGAGAAAAAGATGAATGGGATTCAAGAAGACAAAAGATGGCGATCGAAATTGCATTTAAATTATAAAAGAGCGTAGCTGGAACCAATGAAACGGAATGGAGTTCCATAGATGGGAAGTGCATTAAAAAATTGTTGAGGTAGAAGTGGTGGTTGCGACTATTTCAACAGTAAACGGGTGGGATTTAGACTGGAAACAAATAAAATGGCTAGAAAAAAAAAACGAAGTTTAAAGAAAGCCAGTGTAAATGGTTGGAGTTGAACTGATATACGTCGTAACAGTCACTCTCTAAGCCAAAAGAGTGAATTTTTTGTGCATTTTTGCGCAGACTTGCAAACTATTAGCTAAACGGAGAGAGCAACTTCTGGAATGGAAGTAATAAACTTACGGTGGCTCAGCAAGCGGTCTGCTTTTTGATAGACATTTTTAGCCAGCAAAACGTGGTTGTTATGAAATTTAAACATAATACTGCATTTTTTTCTCATCACTTTCGGTAGGACTTGGTCGACATCACTGTCAGTAGGACGCATCCGACATTTACACGAACTGTGTGAATTTAGATTGGAATGCATGCGGTAAAAAGCAAACTTTCGTTCATGACGAAACCGTTCAGAAAAGAGAAATCAAAATATTTTTTTTACTTCTAAATTCTAGCAAATGAGTCTCAGACCTGGATTTCCTACTTGCAAAATCTTTGGAATTCAAATTGTTTTTGATTGATACTAAATCACTATTAATATTACATATACTCTGACTATTTTCCCCATTTTTAACACAACGTTTCGATCTCTGTGACCTCCAGACTTCGTTAGGTGTGTATGATTCTGGGTAACATACAGGGTATTCCCAACTGAACCCTTTGTTTAATCTAGGGTGGTAAGCTGTTTCCCGTTCCACTGCTGATGTTTAGAGATATCTCGTCTGGTTCTTATTTTTAGCACTGCTCATTAATTGCTTAACCCGTTTCCACTGAGTCCACTACTCGGCCGAGGGATCGAACTCACAAATACTATTTCATTAAATCCACGAACCAATGCTTTCATCCATTAATGTTAGGAAAATTTTCTGAGAGCTTGGAGTCATAAACCTAACCTCACTACCAGCTGATGAGTGCTATTGATGTACATTGACGTGCTTGACTCCTTCCCATGAAGCTTTACTTTTGTGTTACAGCTGCTACTGATGAAGATTTGCTGTTGTTTGTCTTTTTTTTTTATTAGTGACTCTCATATTGTATTTATTTCTAAGATAGGCCTATTAATAGGTCTTCATAGTTAAGAATATACGCTGATTCTTTCAAAGATTTTAATCTCCAGTGTCCTACGTTTTCCGAAATGTTACTTCATTCCTAGCCACCTCGACGTGATGTAATGGTTATCAAGCTTGTCTTTCTAGGACAATTACGACTGAGCAGCGAGTTCGATCCTCGCAGGGTACTTTCGGCCTTGTCTACAAGGACTGATGACTAACCAATCTTTTTTCAAAAATGATCAGCCATGACCATAATGATAAATGATCTCCGCAGAAATTCAAACAGAACTAAAATAGTAGCGCAACGGCTCTTGCATTACATTCCTCCACATGTGTTCAGTTTAGATCACCAATGAGTGGTTCTACTCTCAATTAAAAATTATCCAGTATCTCATGCCTTCTGCTCTTTTCTCACCCTTTGCTTGTATCTTCTTCTTCTCTCCCTTATCCTTTTAAATATAGCTTAGATTATCCAGCATCTCATGTCTCTGCTCTTTTCTCACATTTTGCCCGTATCTTCTCCTTCTCTCCCTTATCCTTTTCAATATAACTTAGATTATCCAGTATCTCATGCGTCTGATCTTTTCTCATCCTTTGCTTGTATCTTCTCCTTCTCTGCCTTATTCTTTTCAATATAACTAAGACTATCCAGAATCTCATGCCTCTGCTTTTTTCTCACGGTTTTCCTGTATCTTTTCTTTCTCTCCCTTATCCTTTTCAATATAACTAAGACTATCCAGTATCTCATGCCTCTGCTTTTTTCTCACAGTTTTCCTGTATCTTTTCTTTCTCTCCCTTATCATTTTAAATGTACTTTAGATTATCCAGTATCTTATGCTTCTACTCCTTTCTCACCTTTTGCCTGTATCTTCTCCTTCTCTGCCTTATCCTTTTCAATATAAATAAAACTATCCAGTATTTCATGCCTCTTCTTTTTTCTCACCTTTTGCCTGTATCTTCTCCTTCTCTCCCTTATCCTTTTCAATATAGCTTAGATTATCCAGTATCTCATTTCTCTGCTCTTTTCTCACATTTTGCCTGTATCTTCTCCTTCTCTTCCTTATCCTTTTCAATATAACTTAGATTATCCAGTATCTCATGCGTCTGATCTTTTCTCATCCTTTGCTTGTATCTTCTCCTTCTCTGCCTTATTCTTTTCAATATAACTAAGACTATCCAGTATCTCATGCCTCTGCTTTTTTCTCACGGTTTTCCTGTATCTTTTCTTTCTCTCCCTTATCCTTTTCAATATAACTAAGACTATCCAGTATCTCATGCCTCTGCTTTTTTCTCACAGTTTTCCTGTATCCAAAACACTCTTCTCGCACCTTTTGTGTATCTTCTAATTCTCTCCCTTATTTCTTCTAATATAGCTAAGATTACTAATTTTCTCGTGCCACTGCTCCTCTCTCACCCTTTTCCTGTATCTTCTCAATCTCCTTCTTATCCTTTCAAACATAACGAAGATTGTATATTATTTCATGCCTCTGCTCTTCTCTCGTTTTGGCCTGTATCTTCGTAATAACTTCCTTATTATAAGTTCATACATTATCTTATGTCTCTACTCTTCTCTCACCTTTTGTCTGTATCTTTTCCTTCTCTTCCATAACCTTTCCGTTTTTCGTTATCCGTCAATTATTTTTAACCAAAATATTATGTAAACATGAATTAGTTTCATATGGGAAAAAAAAAAACGAATAAGGAATACACATACGTTTACTACTACGTCCTGTGATTAATTCTTTTGTTTATTCATAGTTTGATATTCATTTAGATATATAT